>APFE030704229.1:0-10584 GCA_000404065.3 Pinus taeda | reverse complement strand
ATTAAGAAAAGGTAACTTAATGGCAACATAGTGAGGTCACTAAAATTTTGGGAACAAGGAATATAAGAACCAGTGAGAGGTAAAACATTGCATTGTGATTTACAAACTGCAAATGTGAAGGTATGATGTTTATTTCTATGACATGAAAGGTTTGTTCATAGAAGTTTTATTAACGTTTTTTTCTAAATTGCATGTTGATTATTATGTGGAGATTTTGAAATGAACACCAGCCATGTGACATGAGATGTCACCCATGATTCTTGTGGATTGTCGGATTTCAGGGAACACTCTAATTAAAGACGAAAACCATGAGGGCACTCGAGTAGTAGGGCCTGGAACTTTTCAAGGAATCATGAGTTGGTAATAATAATAAGGAATGGGTGGAAAAAAATTTAAGGAAACATTCGATGATAGTGGGAATCATATTATGATTTTTTTAAAAATAAGTTTGACAAATAACATCAAGATAATGTGGTAAATATAATGACTTTTACGATTTTTAAAATGATATGTTGCTAAAAATCCAAAAAGTGAAAGAATCCTTATGAGAAAGTAAATATTTGTTTTGTTGATAAAATTGTTTTATTTAATATTAATGTTGGAAATATTAGAGGAGCCACCACATGAAAGCTTAGACTCATAATTGTAAGAGATAGTGAAAATCAGTTATCGTCCATGAAGGGACTAGAAGAATCCTCCATTTTTACCAAAGGGATTACCCTGTTTAGCTTATGTAACCACAAAGAGTTACCATGGATGGAGATAAACGTCATGGGTGGAAACTACCAAAGCCTAACATGACTAGAGATAAATTTCATTGGTGGAATATGTATGAAAATAATGCGAGAGATAAAGACAATCTAAATTTAATGGTGTAAGTATGAGATAAATATTGGACCTATACCAGATCTTGCAAGATACCATCTCAGTTGAGGAGGTGTAAATTTGTGACATATTTTTTATTAGTTTCCTAGCAGCAAATGAGCCGAGTGCTTAAGTATGAAGTACTAGAAATATAGTTCAAGGACGACCTATATTTTATTTCCAAGAATTCATGATACTAGACTTGGGGATGTCTTTAGCAAAGGCTAAGACAATATGCACCTTTTACAGTTATGACTACTTTGATAATTTATGTGATTAGAAAACTATATGCTCTCTGAGTACTTGCTAAGGTATTGGGATAAATTATCAACAATATTCCATTTGACTAAAAATGTTGTGATTAAAAATAAGTTATTATGCTTGGGATATATTAATTGGAATTGTTGGTCATATTACGAGGTGCTTACCATGAAGGATGATAAACCACCAAAGATGATTATTGTTGGGATGATAAACAAATATTAGTGTGTTTGCCACAACTGATAAACCACTTTTTATTGAATTAATGTGTGTAATAGATATGGTTTCCAAGAGTATTGACAAGTAACAATAAGTTTCATATATAACTTGTTTTTGTTTTTACAAAATTGTACAATGACTAAAAGATTGAAAATAACAATCGAGTATTTTTTTAGCCATAAATATTTATTATTTCTTTTATAATCGTTCATATTGAGGGAGAAGGATTCCCTTTTGGTTGTTCCGATTACAAAACTATCATGACTGGAGATACATTTCATCAAACCAAGATAATATAAAAGTATATTTCAGTAAATAAATGAAATCTAAATAAAAAGATAAAGCTTTAGTGGGATATAAAGACTAGAAAACATGTGGTGATGATGAAAATAAGAAGAGATGAACATTGAGAATGTTGTTATGCTTAAGGGGGTTAGAATGTAATATCCCTAACCCTAGGACCCATATTTATTAGATTCAATATTTGATGTGCTCCAATTGGCTCGTGCCAAGAAACATTTATGAATCATGATAATTGAACTGCTCCTAAATAGAGATGTGTATTGTTCATAACTTGCTTACAGCTTGATGTGTCGAAAGGTATTAAGATATCTAGAGATACCTTCAATTCTTATTCCCATATCTACATCTATTGTATTGGAAACAGAGAAGGAATTCGAGCAACTACATATATAAAATTGCACTCAGTACTGGTTGTTTTCAAAAGAAAAATATTTCACACATGAATCAATCCTAACCGAGGAGATATCACGACTTCGCAATGTTTCTTCTTTTTGCTTTAGGAGGAGTTTGTCCATCAATTTTGGCCTCCCATATGTGATTACTATCCCATAAAATGTTTGATGGGTTAATGAACATAATGGTATGTATGTGATGAATTATTATAATCTTTGATATATAACAATACCCAAAGAAATAAATAATTAGAAATCACATTTCACTAATGTTTAGTAAAATATTTTGGCATTCTTTATATATAATGTAAAATTGTTATTTACATAAGAAAGGGATTTTACTGAGTATCTAGGGAAGAGAGTAGTATTTCCTATCTCTAGTTATGCGCTTTACATTAGGACATTATATATATATAAGTTCTCATTCTTGAGAATGGTTTGAGCCTAGCGTCAACCCTGTGTTCCATGCTCCTCAAATTTTCAAGGAGTCCTCTCTTCCTTGTTTTTCGTGTTGAATATCTGTTGTTTATTATTATATGACCTGCATTAGAGTTTGTTATTGTTACTTTGGTCGTTATTTCTTGAAGTGATTTCATCTCTCTTGTGTGTACAAAAGAGTTAAATATGTTGGTTTTGGTTATTTCGTTTTGGAAAATAATTTATGCTCTTATGCCCAAAGGTAACAATAGTTTTGCTGATTTTCTTTTGAAATGCATATGTGCTTATAACCACATAGATAATAACTATTTTGCTATTTTTTCTTGAAAAAAAATATTACGTGTTTATTTTCTATTTTGTTGAAAAATAATATGTTGTTATATGCACATACCGAATAGCATTTTTATTAAATTTTCTTGAAAACGAATATGTGTTTTTATGCATAAAAATAATAGTTATTGTATTCGATTTCTTGAAAAACATATATGTGTTTATATGCACAAAATTAATAGCTATTGTGTTAGTTTTCTTGAAGAAGAATAAGTGTTTATATGCACAAAGATAATAGATGTTGGGCTAGTTTTCTTTTGGAAGAAGGATATGTGTTTATATCCAAAAGTATAATAGCTATTGGGCTAGGTTTTTTTAGAAAAATAATATGTGTTTACATGCACAAAGATATTAGTTTGTTGTTTGTTTTGGAAAATTAGTGTGCATTTGCATGCACAAATATAATAGAATTGTGAGATATATATATATATATATTAGAGAGAGAGAGGAGAGAGAGAGGGGATAATGTATTTCCTTTAGGAAAATAATGTTTTCTTATGCAAAGAAATAAAGGTATTTGGTTATTATGTTTTGTAAATATTTCCCTATTGTTGTGCGAACAAATAGTGTTAACCGTGGTGATTCTTGTAAAATATTACCCTATTCTTGTAGGCAAAGGTAAAATGTAACTATTCCTTTTTGCATGTGAAGTATAGATCGATGGGCATGCCTTGGTAATCTTTATGCATACTAAGATTTGCATGGTTAGACATGTTTCATCGCCATACACATGCATGGATAAAGATATATGTTTTTGAAATTATGTGATTTTAATTTAAAAGACATGTTTCATCGCCATACTCTTTATACATTTTATTTATGCATGTGTCAAAATTTTGTTTTTCTCTTAAAGATGCATGTAAAAGGAAAAGATCAAAGACAACATTTAACATAATTACACATGTGCAAGAATGTGAGACATGAAAAGATGTTTAAAGCATAACTAGTAGAGATTTATTATTTGGGTTTCATAAATGAATATTTTATATAATCGTGATTTTTGAGTTTGTTGATCATAGTAATTGCAAGAAATAATTGTGACTTACGAAAGATGAATTAACAATGTCTAATCCACACCTTATTCAAGAAATGAAATATGGATTATAATTTACACTCTGGCAAGAAATAAAGTCATCATGCTTAACTCTTGGTCCATGCAGAGTGAAGGATTATTAAATGCATGGTGATTCACTACAGGAAACACCTAGGCCACAAAGACACATTTCTCAAGGAATTGTGGGGTAAAATGTTTAAGTAACATGTTAACATGATTAATATAATTCCCTCTATTTAGTTATACTTTAATTAAAAATGATATTTCTTTGTAAAATTTTAATAATCGACAAGGGATGGACTCCATTGTTGCCATTGAGTGAGGGGTGAACTCCCTCACGAAATGTTTAATAGAAATACATTTTGTTGCTTTTTCTCTTTGGTGTTTATAGGGTGTATTTGTGTGTGCTTATGTGCTTGCCTATTTGTGATGATGTATAGAAGGATTTTTTGTACCACCATTTTTACAAGGGAAACCATTCGACCCATCATGTGTGTTTATCACATGCAAAGCAACATAGATATCCTTTTAAACATTTATTTTCATCTTAGCTCTCCAATCAGGTTTAGGATATTAAGATGAGTTATGTGTCAATTAAGTACCCAAATAAGGAAATACTTTAGTCCAAAAATTTCCAATGGAATTTAGATATCTCTTACTTATAATAATATTTGATATGACATGTAGCTTTTGGAATATTTTCATGAATTCTTCTATCATTTCAATTTCTTTGAAAGGATGAGAAAGAGAGAAAAAATGGGGATACTTTTTCATTCGATATACCACTACAATAATGATGTGCTATTTCCTTCATATTGGGGTAAACCTATGATAAAATCCGTTGAATATTTTTCTCATCATTGGTTTGGTGTAGCTAATGGTTGAGGGAGCCCTGATGTCTTGATTGTCTCTCCCTTATTTTGTTGGTATACTACACATTCCACCAAACAATTTTGCACATCTTCTTTAAGACATTCCAAAAAAAAATTCATCCTATGGTATGTCTTAAAGAACCTTGAATGTGCTCCTATAGAGGTGTAATTCTATGAGAACCTTCCATTTGACTTTAGAATACTTACATAAGTCTAACTAATCTTGATACATAACAAATCATTTTCCCACATAATTTTTTCTACTACATCTAAGACCTCTTATTGTTCTTCAATGATATTGCATATCTTCTCAACTTACTTCCATTCTATCCTTTCTCCTTCCAACCATTCAATTTTGGAATGGAAAGAGTGCATAGTAAACCCTTTATGTGTTCCTTTTTCTTAAGAGTGCATCTATCATAATAATTTCTTTTTCCTTTCTGTAGATAATTTCAAAGTCATAACCCAAAATATTTGTGACCCATTATTGTTACTCTTTTGAACATTGTATTTTATTTAAGAAGTATTTTAGAATATCATGCTATGTTTGCACTTTTAAGTGTTGTCCTATTACGTATGGATGTGATTTCTTAATTGCATGTAGTATGGCCAATATTTCTTTTTCCTAGAAGGGTCTGAGTAAGTTCTCTCCTTTATGTTCCCTACTTTCAAAGGTAAGGGGCCTTACCTCTTACATTGAAACTGTATTAATTCCATGGCTTAAGGCATCAAACTCCACAATGAAGGTTTTTGTGAATCCATGTGTCATTAAGACAAGAGTTATTCATACAACATTTTAAAGTTATTTAATATATTTAGTTTCTTTTTTAGTTAGCAAAAAATGCTTCCTTCTTAAATATTTTTATTTGAAGTGTTGATGTTTGAAAATAATTCTTGAGAAACTTGCACTGCTGTCCTTTAAATCCTTGGAATCCTCTCTGCTTTTTTAAGGTATTAGGGGTTGTTCATTCCCTGATACCTTTGATTTTGTTATGATCCACCTTGATATCGTCATGTGATACAATATGACCCAAATATTCCACATATTTACATCAAAGGTAGACTTGGAATGTTTTTCGTATATTTATTTATATTCCAGTAGTGTTAGGACCCTTTCAAAATTTTTTGTATTCTCTTCCTAAGATTTGTTGTATATTAGTGTGTCATCAAAAGATACTAACATAACTTTTCTAAGGAAATATTTGGAAGTAGAATTCATGAACCTTTGAAATGTTGAAGTTGTGGTTATTATTACAAATGGAATAACCAAAAACTAATAATGACCTTCATCAGTTCTAAAGGTTGATTTAGGAATGTATTAATGTCTCATTCTGATTTGATGATATTGAACATGAAGATGTTGTGCATAATCGGTACACATAGGCCATGAACCATTCTTTTTGGTAACCATCACCACCAGTAAAGAGAATGTGGTTTGGCTAGGTTAAATGATTTTAACCTCTAACATTTCTTCAACCATATGATCAACCACACTTTTTTGTGAATGTGGGTACCTGTAAGGCCTAATGTGGTATACATCCAATTTACAAAGAAATAACATTGTAATTATTTTGAGTAGGTGGAATACCCATAGGAATCTCTCTAAATATCTTAGAATTATTGTTGGTAAACCTTTTGTAGATCCACTAGAGCAGAGGATATATATGTTTGAACATATAGTGAATAAAAAAGTGTGATTACACCTTGGTTTCTCTCTTTTATAAATTTCATCATTCTATTAGAGCTTATAACTTTATTGGGATGCCATTGGATACCTCTAAGCTCAATTCCATTTCCTTTTGCTAAAAATCATATGAAAAAATATTGAAAATTATGGGTCATTATTCCTGATTATTGTAACCATTGGACCCCTAATACAACATCAACACCACCCATTTGTATTAGAATCATGAGCCTAACCAACAAATACTCCCCTATATTCAACTTAATATTACGGAACTTACATGAATAAGTTATAGCACCTCTATCCGCAATCATTGCTTGCAAATATGGTGTTGGATATACACAAATATTAAGAAGTTTTTATAATTTGTAATTGATGAAGTTATGGGTACTACCTAAATCAATCAATACTGTTATCTTTTTGTTTTTTATACATCCTTCTATATTAAGGATTTATGGAGTAATTATATTGTCCAATGCATGAAAATATATTGTTGGAGTAATCTCTTCTAGTTATACATCTTGTGGAGTTTCTACTTCTTCATCTTCTTCAAATTTATAGTCTATGTAAAATAATTTGTTCTCACTGAATTTATGTTTCGTACTATGCTTGTTGTCATAGTTGAAACATAGTCCCTTTACTCTTATTCCATCCATTTGTTGAGGATTCAACCATGTTGTTTTAGGAGAGGGAGCATGATTTTATCCATAGCTATTAATGACCAATTTTCTAGTTTCCATATTATTACTTTCAAATTCCCTTACTAGAATGAAGTCATGATTTAGATATTTAGGTTCAAAGGGATGTACCTCATGTTTGATACTTTCTTGTAAAGTTTGCATAAATAAGTCTAAAATATTATCCCCTAAAATATTGTTTCGTTGAGACTCAAATTCTGGAATTGTTGAATGCTCTCTATCACTTAACCTTTTTTCGAATATTAATGAATTGATTGAAGAATTTATTGTTGTAAATTTCTCTATAATTTGTTGTCAATTGATCTATAGAAATGGACCAAGAGATAAGAGAATCATTTTTCCTTTCACATAGCCATCAATACCATACATCTTAATCTTGTTCTAGGAACATGGATGCAATATTTACCTTTTGTAAGGATTCCACTTGGTGTAGATGAAAGTATTTCTCCAGAACAATTATCCATGTTACAATATCATTACCATCAAACTTCCTCTGATTGATCTTCAGAATGTAGTAGTTCATTGTTGCTAACTTGACCCTTATGAAGTAGATCTTGGATTAAAAATTCATGATTATGGTTTGACAATTCAATATTTACACTCTCCAATTATGACAACATACTCCCCATATGATATTAAGTCTCAAAATGATGTGTCTAGTTATGTTTATGATTTCCTTTGATATCCACATCCCTTTCAGGGATATGTTTTAATAAAATGTTTTGTAATTGTTTTATTTCTTCCCTAATGGACTTTTGTATATGTTGGTCACTTTAATTGCTGACTAAAGTGCTACATAAATTGTCAACCGAGGGAAGTCTAATTATTTCAAAGGCAACTGCGTACTATATGTAATCAATCTTAAAAGCACTAAAAGTTGTAGTACAAACAAATGACACCTTGTTTTAACAACTGAAGCTCCACTCTGTGTTACAACAAATATACTCTATTGCAAATATCTATCAAGGAATGCTTAATTTTATTCAAGGAATGATCTAGTAGAAAGAAATAAATCTACAAAGGAAAAAAATGGCTATGCTGTAACAGAGAATCAGGACCCTATCCCCGGAGCGGGAACCTTCAACACCTACCTCTGTTTATCTAGCTCGCCAATTCACTTTGTAAACTTAATCACTGGTGAGACACTCATGAAATAACTTTAACCAATGCAACAATCGATTAAGAAAGGGATAGAGTTTCAGCAAAGGTAAAACAATATCCAGAAAATAGTACTTGTTAACAAGTTATCAATAGGAATCACACTTGACACACTACAGAAATAGAATGGGTGAATCTTGTGATGAAGGTGGGCCCTGTCCTTCTCACAAGATTCCCCAGGAGACGAGAACTAGAAAAAGATGTTCAGAACAAGAATATTATTCATCCATCATTATGTCATATTACAGAAAAAATATTCTAGTCCTATTCCTTCAACTAAGCCTTTCCTGCAGTCTGTTCATCCCCTCTTGTAATGTAGATGTCTCCTCTTTAAATAGAGGAGACATCTATTACAAAAGATTTACATTATAAACTCCATTTCAACCCATTATACAAAAATAGGGAAATCAGTTTCCCATCAACAAAATGTTGTTACAGTAATACTGTCTTTAGATTACGGATGTTACATCCAATGTAACAGCTTCCTCAGTGATCGATCTGGTTTCTCTGTTGCTGTCAAATTTGGAACGCAAATCTCAACTGTTTTAGCTTCAAGATTTGCATGTTGTTGTTACTGTTTCAGCAACTACAAACATAGTCCCGCCAACTCCAGGTAGTTTCAGCAACGCGGGCTGCACATCATTCTTTAATTGTTTAGCAACTAATCAATTCAAAGATTAACTATGAAGATGGTGTGATTATATGTTAAATAATTAAACGTATAGTGATGAGAAGAATCACTACATACCTTTCGAATAATTGAGTCAAAATACTAACAAGGACTTTCAAATATAGGTTGAAAAGGGCGACATTATAACAAAAATGTATAGTTAGAAAGAGACAATATGAGGTCCTAACATCTCCCCCAACTGAAAGGGTTGCATTTCCCCATGCAACGTTTACTCTGAGTCTGAGTCGGAGTACTAGGATGTATAGTGAAAATTGCTTATACAGTAAGTATAGAAGGTGTTGTCAACCATGTCTCTAAAACCCTGGGCATTTTGAACTTTTTGCCACGCTGCAAGCTCCTCGTTTTTGGGTAACCTAAAGTAAGATTTATATTGCTGTGGTGGGAGCCAAAGAAGAGGGAAGTGAAAATGATAACCCAACCATTTTTTAGCACATTGTTGAATACATTTAACATAGTTAGGTATTCATGAAATTGTTGCCTGAAGATTAAGAGGGTTAAAGGGATGGTATTCTCTTCTCTCCTTAGGGCAGCGTTCCCAAAATAGATTGTTTGCTTGTATGGCCAAAGTTCCCTTAGTCTTGACATAATGTTGGCAGTCCTTTAAGACTGCTGCCTGTAGTTTTTTGATATGCTCAGTCATTCCTAGCTTTTGTAAAACCCGTCAATGTTAAGCAATAAAAACAGCAGCATTCTGTGGCTTGGCTCGGATCCAGAGAAGGCAGTTCTCTTCATTGTGTGTTGCTGACATGAAAGCATTTTACCAGGTAAGCTGGTTGACCAGGAAAGAAATGAAGGCTCTAATCTGAATATCACCAACCAGAGGAATCAAATTAAGCTTCCTATCTTCAGGCATGGCCTCATTATGAAGATAGAGTTCACATAACAAATTATGTTTGCTAATTGATGCTTCTGCAAAAGTTCCAATAAGCTGCTGAGGTGTAGACACCTCATGGGGTTGTCCATCTTTGATTGCTTTCACTTGGAAGAATGCTAAGCGTTCTCTTAAAAACACAGAATAGTTAAAGAATGGTTTTCTGGTGGCCAATAATCTTTGAACTAACTCAAAGATAAGAGACAGTCTAGTTTTGAATTCCTTATTTTCCTTATGCTATGCACGAGAGTGTTCCAGGACTTCCCAATTTCTATATACATGATTCTGCCATAATTATTTATGTTCCTATAATGCCTTTTCTTGTGATAGGGCATACTCTTTCTTCCATGTATCCCTCAGTTCTTACTTGAGGTCTGAGTGAAGACAGTCCTTGCACACCAAGGTTTAGTCTGAGTAAACACAATATTCGAAGACTTTGGTGCTCGTTTTTTAGCTTTAACAACTGGGGTAGGTTGGGGTACTTGTGGTTTCATTTCTTCTCCAAAGGTCTTTGAAGGCCTTGCTGGTTCTTGTGTAACAGTAGGGCGTTCCTTTTTAACTATGACAGGAGTAGATACAGGAGTGGATCCAGGCAATGGGACTTCAATTATCTTATAACCAGCTTGATGATAGAGATCACCACATTCGTTGTACATGTATTTATTATATCTATCCTTTTCTGCACTTTTCTCGGTTGGAGATGCTGCATAGCTAAAGTATACAGATTGAGTTCTCTTTCATAAGCTTCC
>APFE030704217.1:61561-99941 GCA_000404065.3 Pinus taeda | reverse complement strand
AAAAACTGCTAAAAATAGTAAGTTGTGCTACAATTAAGGAAACTGAAAATGCTGAGAGAAACAATGATGGGGGTCCAGATGGACTTGGTAGGTGGCCACCAATATCCACCTGGATCAATATCCTTCTTAATTCTTTGGTTGAGTGAATGTCCTTGATATATGTTTTGGTATATATTTTGGGTATATGTTTGATGTGATGTTTTGGTATATGTACATATGTATGTGGATTTAAATACTGCCATGACCTATGATATAAGCAGTATGGGGGTCATGTCAGTATGATTGTTATATTTTTATGTTGCCATGGTGGTTTGCTTCTCATCAGGTTGATCATTGTAAATACTGCAATGAGATAAGTTATAAATCCCCATGGGAAGTATGTTTTTATTTCAATAGTATTGTTGGTTATAGGTGTCATTGAACACCGAGGATGGTGTTCCCCCAAGGGGGAGGGTTTTGTAATAGCGCTGGTGAAAATTCCATGTAATAAAAGTTAATAAAGGAAAAATAATAACCATTGTTATGGGACAATTTTTCGAATTTGAATGTTGGGAAAAACATCCCAGTGTGGGTGTTCATTATGATTATTATTGCTAAGGAAACTGGAAAAGGCAATGGCAAAGGTTTTGGAAAGGAAAGAGGCATTTAGTTATGAAAATAATGGAAATTTAGAGAAAATGAAGGTGAAAGGTCACGGGTTGCATGTGAGGGGGAAAATGAAGGAAAATATTGGAATATGAAAAAAATAGAGGTCACATTAATAAAAAGGCTTGTGAGGATTAGTTCATGGCTTTTGGTTAGTTCAGTTTTGGAGCTATCTCTCTATTCTCTATCTCTCACACTCTTAGACACTTAGAGTCTTATTGGAGCACTTCAGCATTGGATCCAGAAAGGAAAAGAAGGAAAAGAGGAAGCAAAATATCAAGCAATATAGAGTAGGATCAAGCAGATATAGTGGGTTTACTTGCAGGTATCAATGTTCATGTGTGATTTCCTTGCTAGATTTGGTATGCATGGTTATGCGTGTGTGTTCTTGGTTCTCTTATTGTCATGGGCATGGGGTTTTCCAGGTGTGACAGTGTTCAACCTTGCCTTACCATTTCTCATGTTTTGGTTGATTTGGATTACCGAATGGATTTGAAGTTGAGTGAGGTGGATCTCTGAATGATAGAACACATGGAATAGTGATCCCTAAACTGGATTGTGGATTGAGGTAAAACCAATGGTCTAGTGACCACTGAACCAAACTATGAGTTGCAGTAAAGAAAGGTATTGTGTGCCTCGGTGGGCCTAGGAATCCTAGACCGATGAATGGTGCAATACACGATAAATCCTAGAGGTGGTTGCTCGTAATCAACCCTAGGAATCCTTGCCGATGAATGGAGGGTGGTGTATCGATTTTGGCCTAGTGATCCCTGTATGAGACTGTGGATTGCAATAAATCCTAGAGACTAGGAGACTGGAAAATCCCTCATGGGATAAGTGGAGAAATCAGATGGCATCCATGCTTGTTTATGGCCTATTGATCCAGTGAGGATTTCGGTAAAGCCTCATTCTATTGATGTGGGTGAGGTGGTTTAGCCTTGGGAACCCTTGCTTGGTTCCTTTTGTTTCAATCCCACATTCATGCTTGGAATATGGCATGGGGGTGATTACATGAAGAGAGAATTGGCTTAGCCAATCTATGGTCGGGTGGAATGTGGTAGTCCCATACCAGGTTAGATTTTTCATTCACTAATAAGAGTTCCTTTCCTTGGTATTTTCTATGTAAAAGTATTGGATTATATGTGGCATTTATGGTTGTTGTATCCTCATTATTTCTGTTTTTAATATGTTGGTTATGAATATGTTTTAAGATGGTAAAATGTATGGTTTTCATCATTTTTTTATGTATAAATGATTGAGAAATGAACCTATGACCTAATATATGATAATGCAACTAATGTGTTAAGGAATCAAATCTTCTTAGTGATTCTCAGATAAGTATAAGACCCCTATGCTCTGATATGTTTTTATGACCTATAGAATGCATATTTGTGACATGTTTGATTAAATGCCTGTCATGGCTAGTAGGGGTCCAGTCAATTCTTTGTTCAAGAATTTGCATTGGCATCAGTGTCTCTATGTTTATTTTCATTTCTATAAATTCCATGAAGTTCTAGGTAGTGATTGAGTCCTAGCCCTAGAATTTATCCTTAAATCTCGTAGTCGATGGCATAGAACTAGCACAAAAAGGCTACAATGGCACTCAGGCAGGATCATGGGAGTGACTGGGACCCTCAGTCACTTGGAGGACTTGGCGAGGGAGAAACTAGGGATCTAGGTTCTTGAACTACTGAGTTTCCCTAAGGGTTGGTCACCTGGAAAGGTGGGGTAGCTCCTGGAGGTTCTGTAGGATGTGTGGATGGTTAATTTGGTTATTTTTTGTCAGTTCCAGTTCCTTAACGTGACCTAGGAGGTTGAATCTGATCATAGTAGCCTCTCGTCACATGCTTACCCTATTTGTTCGGTTACATGGGTGGATATGGGAGGAGGGTGTTACAGGCACATCATATCCACCCTCGCTAGTAAAAGGCACAACACCATAAGTCGCAATGCTTTCAAGTGTAAGAAGCTTCTGAACTCTAAAAAATATTTATTATAAGTAATAAAAAATGATACCAAATGAAAACACAGCCAAGGGAAATAAAAAAAGAAATAGTTATAAAATAAAATATAAAGTATGAACCACCACCCCGCAGTACATCATATCCAGGCTAGCTGAAAACAGTACCAACAACATCGGTAGTAGTCCTCACAACATTAATAAGGATCTAAATTAAAAATAGAATATAAAATTTTACCAAATGACAACAGAGACAAAGGACAAAAAAGAGATAAGACGACACTAAACAAACCAAGAGGCACACTTGAGAATTTATATAGCCATATCCATACATATTTGTTCCACCATAATGGAAGGGAACACCAAGATCATTAAAAGAAACACCATAAGCCCCACTTGAGATCAAAAAAAAATTATTAAACGAAACCAAAACACATAAGGTATACTAACTAGATGTGCAAGTTCTCACATCATGATAGAAAAACATTATAACCATGAAACAACTTCAAGATAGAACTGAAAAATAAATAGTAACATATTTTTGCAAACAACATATCATTTTATATTATGATACTGATGAGTGTACCATTTCCAAAAGGAAGGGTTACCATGAACTTTCTTTTCAGCAGTTTCCAACAGAGCACGTAGCTTCTTAACTTCTCTTGCGTTGGAAAGAAAGTTGTTTTCCATTTCCTGCATCTAATGCATGTGTTCATTGTTTCCTTCCTTATAATATTTGCATGCATTCCTTTCATTCACAAACACACAATAGTGATATTTTCTTGCACTGACAACATTATGCAATGTCACAAGCTTATTTATACCAAATTTTCATATTTTCAAAATGTTATGTGGCATGAAACATAATATGTTCAAGTGTCCGGTTGTAGACATCGATAAAGATACATAAGCTATGGATAAAAAAATTTGGACTACAAGTACGTGGGTCCATAAATTTTCATTAATAAGGGAGGATACCATCTGATTTGAGTAAAATGTGTACTAGGATAGCCTCTGGAATAATACCCACAACAATTTTTTTCATATTAAAATAAAATTAATTCCCTCTCAATTAAGAGGTGAAACAAAAAAAGAAAATTACATTATTAAAATACCTTTCTTGGACTAAACCCTACCTCATTCCATCCATTTCAGCATGTAAAGTAGGGATCTGTTGAAATTCCACATGAGATTTTTCTTGACTCAGGCGAAACTCTAAGGAGGAACATTTCCTTCCTCAATGGGCCATTTCGGATGCCTGCAGGCAACATTATCATTTCACTTTGAAGAATTCTAACCATGATGTGAATGTTAATTCACACTTGAAGATAAAAAAGGCCATAGAGAAGATAATGGACTGTGCCTACCTTGGTTATCTCCATTTCTAGAACCTTGGCTCTGGTCTCTACTTCCTGAATTATTATTAATATTAACATTAGTATTCCTTCCACCTAAAACATTATTCCTAGAAATATTGTTTTACCCAATGGATTCAATTGAAGTAGAAAACAAAGGGGTATCCTGAGATTCTCGAATATTGTTTTTCCCAATGGATTCAATTTGAGCAAAAAATAAAGGGGTACCATCTATTGATTTGACTTTTTATATGGATCTGAAGATCAACCATTGCCACTCTCGGTTCCCAATCTCAATTATTTCCCATTGTGTATTCAATTGTTTCCCATTCTGTAGCTAATGCTTGATATTTGTATATAGTAAGGACCTGTGTCAATGTCAAAGGAATTTATTTATGATTTCCACTTATAATCATGGAAAATTTTAGGGGCTAATATCCGCTAGTGAGCTAATTTTCCATGCTTTTTCCCAAAAAAAGATTCGCTAATTTCCATTTTTCATAAAAACGATTAGCCCAAATTTTATAGTATAAAAATATTTTACCTTAAAAATCACCAAAAAATTATATAGAGACTATATAAAATTATTGGAGATTGTATTCCTTTTTAGAAAAAATATCATCAAATATTTTATAGATTGCATATTATGGACTAGTGATATTAGCCAATGTTTCTAAACTTTAAGATAAATTTCCATCCTTAAATTTTTCTTTGCTTATAATAGGTACTATTAGCATAATTCCTTTGTCAAATAGAACATCAATATACTTATCCAAAAGGGTGGTAATGAATGTTGGAACCTAAGAGGTCTCTAAGCCAAGCATATAGAAAATATTCTAAATGCAACTAAGCTCAACACGAACTAATGCATATTCAACTCATAAGTTGACATGTTAGCATAAGATGTTAGACTATGGAATATAACAAGACATTAAACGTCAATTGATCATCATCAATGCTAGTTATTTTTTCCTTCCTTTTAGGCTTAGCTATATATTATGAAATTGGATACTTTAATGATCTTAGCATGTGCCTATTATTCATGGTGACCAAATTATTTGTTGGGACCACGTATTACTGAATTAAATAATTCGCTTTCCATGGCAGGAAAACTCATACCAACCATAACATAAGAGATCTTAAACACCAGAAGGAGATTTTAAATTTTTGATATTAGTTATTGATTCACAAAAGCAAGATTCTTTTCTATGATTTCCTTGCTATTAAAATATTATATCCAAGGTGACAATAGTGGTACATTTTTTGACAAAAAATTCCTTCTTGTGTTACATACACACAAAGGTTTATCTCTTATATAGAGAAATTGACCAAGGTCACCCATAAGAATGATTAATCTACCACCAAAAGAACAATATTTTTCCTTAGGGAATTCTTTTCATAATTAGGAATCTGTAATGCCCTACTTAATCTTATCATGAAAATTTTATTAGTGTCTAAATTACCTAAACATATTGACTTATAATTATCAAGAAATATTGGTCCATACCTACATTTGTGAAACTATAAATTTATTTACTGATATAAATTTTATAATTGTTATTATTCAATTCCCAACTTGTCTTCTCAAATTTAATTTTGGATAGGATATGGTCTCCTTCCATTTATTCCAATTTAAATATCCATATCCCAAGGTGTCCTGTCAAAATCTACTTGGGAGAATATATGGTCTTCACCAATTAATTTAGAAATTAAATATCCATATCTTATCCCCAAAATGTCTTCTCAAAATCTAATTGGGAGAAGATATGGTCTTCTCCAATTAATTTCCAAAATTAAATATCCACATATTATCCCCAAAATGTCTTCTCAAATCTACTTGGGAGAAGAAATGGTAAGAAAAGTCAAGGATACTAAATGAAAGGATGAGGGGTAGTCATGACATTAATGATAGGTAGTTAAGGTGGATGACAGGAAGAGGCATAAAAGGGGAAGGATGATGAAAGGTGAAGGGAGATATCCTTGGTCTTTATTTTGTTTTGGAGGATTGTGTTTTGGGGGAGGAATGTGGAGAAAGAGAAGGGAGAGAACAAACTTGGATCTGGAGAGTGTTTGGTAAACCTGGACACACTACATCTAGTTGGACTTGGGATCGGAGGGCTAGGGAACCTATGGAGGTTCCCTGGGCTAGGAAATACTTCCTAGTTGGCTGGGAGGGAAATCCAGTCAGGTAGTCAAAAGGAGCATCCCAGCAGAGTCAGGAGCTCAGGATCATCTCAACTAAGCTATTGGAACAGGTATTCCTATGTTTATTGATTACTTATGTAAATGATTGAAATGAAATTCTTAATTATTTAATTTGTGGTAAATAAATTTTAATGGTATATTACTATCAAATAAATGTTTAGATATAAATAAGCTATTTCCCATATTATTGTGGTTAAAATTAGAGAAATTTAGTTTTTAGTTTGAGGACCCTAGGTGGGAGCCTCACACGTGGTATCAGAGCCTAGGTCCAAAATCTAGACCTTGAAGCCTACCTACTATATATATATATATATATTATATATATATATATATATATATATATATATATATATATATATATATCGGAAACAAATTTAATTATTAGAAACCAAAATAAATTTAATTATTAAATTATTAAATGACGTTGACCATAAATTTAAAAGGAAAAAATAGTGCGCCTGTTTTCTCTCGAAATCCCACATATGAGTCCAAAGACCTATAAACAGGACCTATTAAGTCCAAAGCCCTAGAAGATGACTCAACATCACCTATACAAATGTAAGTTATGGTTGCATACACCTGACACATGGTTTGCATGCTTTTACTCTCGGTTAGCTTTGTTGCTTCGATCCTCGCTCCCTCCTCTTCTCTATTGTGTGTCTTGTCTCCACATTTTTTTTATTCATTGGTTGGTTCCTATTTTCAACATGGCATATTGACTTATATTTGCACATATATTATCTTCTGTGCTGGTTGTCATCAAAATTTCTCATGCCCGTCAATATACGACAGTGGCAGCCGAAGCGATGAGAGCACGGGAAGTAGTGGCATGGGAGTTTCCAGAGGGGAGTAAAGAAGACAGAGGCAGAGGGAATACAAAGAGAACAACATTCTAGATGAGGGATCTGGCCATGGGGTACTAGATTCCGAAGGATCACTTCGGCAAGACTGACATTGCAAATATGAGGCAAAAACTCCTCTCCTCTAGAAAGTAGATAAGTAGGCATTATAAGAATAGCTTAGTATTACCATATAACATAGAAGTACATTTTGGCGCTTCAATTTTCAACTGGCCATATTTAATGGATGAAGCAGCAATAAATTTCAGATCATGTTCCTTGGCCAAACAATTACCTACCATCTCTTTTTTGTTCTCTATATTTTTTATAGCATATTCACTTCGAGGAATATGGAATAAGTCCTCCTGTGTTGAGATTTGAACTGTGCGCAGTTTCCTAAGCTATTGATCTTGAGAAATCCATGGACCAACGTCTAGATATGTCTCTAGAGAAACCATAAGGTGTTGTTCTTCAAAGTGGGTGACATTCTAGGAGTAATTTTCTATCTTGCACCTGTCAAACAATGCCCCAAAGTGCTTATGTTGCCCACACATATCGAAGCATGATCACCATCTGTTATTAGGCCTGATAAGAGGTGGAAGCGTGGGGTTTTTCACTTCTCTAAGACTTTCTTTGAGTAAGCTTTCAAATAATGACTAGCATTTCCTAATGTCCACACTTCTAGCTTTTGCAACATACTCACGTATGGATAAACCTTTGCATAGGACACTTTTGCCATTAGTTTTTTGAGGTCTGTATTTGGAAAAACTACTTGGATTTATGAATGTCGTTAAACATTGCTCAACTTTGTCAATGCGAACTTCTTCGTTCACTTGAATTCCGGAGAAAGCATTCTCCCCAGAATGTGCTAGGCGATTAGGTTCAGTATCCAACGAAACTGAGGTGCCATTTGGAGGAATTTTGTCGGTAGCCATAGATGGGTTGAGAACCACTGGTCCTCCCACTAATTGTATTGAGTCCTACTTTTTTTTGTGAAACAAAAACCCCGTTCTATTGGAAGTTCCTCAACTAACCTACTTGCCATGTAACAATTGTTTTCACTTGTCCAAACACACAAATACAAATTGACAGATGGTATCAAGGAAATAAAAATTTGATGAAGTTCACGGAAGTCCCATTACTGAGGCTTCAACTATTAGAAATATCCTTGAAAGAGGCCTTCAGTTTAATGAGTAGTAATAATCTCTAATCTCCCCTAAAAACACATACATAGCGCAGCTCCTCCATACGAGACTGTCTATCTTACCATTTTCATTTCTGCATCTTCCCGCTAAAGAGGTGATTCTGTTACAAATCCAGGGACCAACAGAGGCAATGTCAGGCATTGCGGGAATTGAGTATCTTGGATAAATACGAAGGAATAAGTGTAGGACTATCTTGTGACATCCATTTTCAAATCAGTACCTTCAGCAAAATCCTCTTAATATAACTGAATTTTCACACATTTTATATGAAGTAGAGTTTTTAGGCCTATGAATGTTTTTAATCCAAGAACCTTTGTTGCTTTGGGAATTATTTATAATCTCCTATTCTCTCCCAAAAAGGTATGTCTTTAAATTTTTACTTCAATATTAAAGAGATCGTGATCACTATTCTTCATCCTTGTCAAGTTATCGATAATATCAATGCTAGACTCAAGGGTTTTACATCATGTAGATTGCCTATCTCCCCAAGTCACATTATTTGTATAAAAGTTATAGCCATAAGAACTTATTTACAATTTCTTTGTAGCTATTGAAGCAGTGGATTTGTTTCCTAGCAAGTTAGATAGCTTCAAAGTTGTAGAGCATTCTTCTTCTACCAAGAAATCTTCAATTCTGCTTCTAGCTCAGCCATCCTTGAATGTCAGGGTACAGATTCCTTAGCTATGGCATTGTAGATTTATCAGTCTTCATTGAGAAATCCTCCATAGAGAGATCCTCTGACCATGTTTCTAAACAATCGTGGGGTTTCAAAACCCATTCTGCAATAATTTTCTCCATTTATTCAACTGTGCATTTTTTCATATATGAAATGGGACTGTTTACATTACCTACTGGCTATAAGAGATCAATTTCCAAGGCCTTCTCTTGGCTTCCAGTTTCAAAACTCAACCTAAGTCATCAATCTACTCTAGTTGATATCTAAGCTTCTCAATTTTGTTCTCGCTTGAGGTAATAAGAAGCAGTGCACCATCCTCCTAATCCAAGCTCTAAAAGAAATTCGCTTGAGTAATTGATAGAATTTTGGCCAAGGAGTTAATAGAACAATTGGAAAAAATGGAAAATCACGAGGAATATCATTATGGGTAATTTCAATATTTGAAACAGATCTTCTCATCTTTGTGGGAGAATTATCTTTGTCGCAATCTGTAGAAAATATGTGATAAGTTAACCCGATAATGCAATATAAATCAAAGAAGAATACTATAACCTACTTCTACTATCAATTTTGGAAGCTTAAAGATCGAGTTGAACAATATAACGAGAAGAAGAAGAATCAATGGCACAATACACATGAAAATACTTTGGGGAAAGTCTCAGATAAAAACCCCACACTATTGTATTATCATACATGGTGGAAATACATAGGAGTTATACAAACCCTTAGCTCTCACAGCTAGCCATCTCATAGTACAATCCTCACAGATGCTCACAGGCAATCTTGGCTTCTCTTCAACCTTCCTCTCTACCCTCCAAGCTCCTATTTCCTTGCATTTTTCCTTGTGGATGATTAGCCTATTACCAAGTGGAAAAACAAGCCTTCAAAACTGTGCAATCCTCAAGGATTAATCCTTGACTGCATGCATGAGTTTTATCCATGAGAAAACACATGCAACTGATAGTACACTGTCCTTGAACACTAATCTCAACTAGATCTTTCTCGGAATAGACATGCATGAGTTTGATGAGGGAATCTTCAGTTAACTAGAGTAGCACTAGTTGAGTGCATTAATTCATCAACTGACTGTTAACTGACTATTAGTTCCTCAAATAGTTTGGAACTAATTTAACTGGACTTAACTTAGTAAACTGAGTTAACTAATTACAACTCAAATATAACTCAATATTATCTCCTTAATTTAAGGGATAACTCTTGCATGACTTCAGAAAGACTTCTAACTTGAATTTATCCAACTAATTAATTTAAAATAAGTTAATTAATTATTTTCAATTAGTTATTAAGAATAAATTCAATTTTAATTCACAATCTATTTCAAGGACAAATTAAATTGGAATATTCTTGTTAACTGTTGTGCCCTACAACAACCCCCCATTTCATATCATTATTATTCTCAAAACTATAATGTGAAAAGGGTCCCTTTTAATTTTAATTGGTATCAACTTAGTCTTACTCAAAAAAGGTCCGAAAAGAAAATAAAAACATTACTAAACCTTTTTGATAAACCAATCAAAGGCCTTATATATAAATGATTAATCTTTTATAATTGCGATAAAGCGATCGCAAGATCGCATATCGCAATGACAAAGGAGGCATAACTTAAAGACCCATTGGTTTTCTCCGATGCGAAATAGGCTATCAGATATCGGCAATAATAAGTTGGCGCAATAAAATTCCTTTTCGCTCCGATGCGATGTGATATCGCTATCGGCGATCGGCGATTTACCATGCATGCTTTTAAAGTGCCCAGTTAATACTCTCGACGCGATGCGATATCGCTATCGGCGATCGGGGATTCCAAATGCAACCAATGTAAAAATTTAAGATTTCCCCGACGCTCGATTGCGATAAGGCCAAGAGCGCGAATTTCAAAAAATCTTAAAGCGGAGTTATTACGATTAATTCGTATTAAAAACCTTATCTTCCGAATAGCCATTCATCTGCGCTCAATCGCCAAAACATCTAAGGCATGCTTAAACAAATCATTCGGCCAATAATCGAAATGATGGGCATTTAAAGGACTGACAGGTCTTAACGGCCATTTAATGAAACACTAAGCCTAAAAATATTTTCACAGATTGTATCAGAGGCCACCTTAAGTTAATCATTCACCATGCATTTATCAATATATATCTCACTCATATTCGATTTGCGCTATCAATTTTCTGTATTACGTTCATTATCACTCCTGTGCAGAGCTCTTCCGAAGTAACGAATTCAAGCAGAATGGGGAAGAAGTCTAAGAAAACTGCAATCGCTTCCACTTCTCCGGCCACAGGACAGCTTATCGTTGATCCAGGAACTAAAAAGAAAGGATTGATATCAGATACTACATGTCTAGGACTCGGCAAAACTACTTGGCAAGGTACTTATAATTTGATTGAAGCCGAAGAACCAGTGATGACAGTAGTACAAGCCTCAGCAGATAGTTCTCAAAAATCTGATGCCACTCTAAAAGACTTAGCCAACTCTTTCCTTCATTGTATAGCGGCTCGGGAACAAATTCTCCCATATACGGATGTAGTGAGATGGGCAATTCACGAAATCCCAATCACAGACAGAACCTTCAGCACCAGAGATGGGAGAATCTTCAGTTCATTTCAAGCTGAGGATTTGAGGCAAATCTATCATTTACCTGCGCCAGAGAAGAAATACAACACGACATTTCTGGAGAAATTCCGAGATGAGAACG
The DNA here is from genome assembly GCA_000404065.3 of Pinus taeda. Lineage (NCBI taxonomy): Eukaryota > Viridiplantae > Streptophyta > Pinopsida > Pinales > Pinaceae > Pinus > Pinus taeda. The sequence continues at coordinate 88,343 of APFE030704217.1, read as the reverse complement.
AGACTCAATCTGAACCCATTCGGGAATGGAGGCAAAATCCGGCAAAACACAAGCATGAATCTTCGGGTAAGTACTCGGTTGATTCTCTATGCTCTCCTTATTGCTATGCTGGGATAATGATGTGTAGGTCGCGGGGGTTACATGATTCCGCTAATTTTACTATAGAAATGGTTCCCTTGATGGAAGTGGCGTGTAATGGTGAAATAATGGATTGGGCAACTATACTGTCCGATAAGCTAGCAACTGCAGTTCTTGATTTTAGAACCAAATCCCGCATCACTGAAAGGCTTATTCCCCCATTCTACTATAGCACTTATATGCTAGACATCCTGTGTTTTAAATCTGAATTTCCTGTGCTCGGATGGGGTGGACTTCGCAAGACCCCACGCCCATTCACATATACCATCAGAAGTTGTGGAAAACCTACTACAAGCACCATTTATACCAAATCTGCAACGGCTTTATGTTGCCCATTCATCATTCTATCTTTAATAAGCCTGCCCCTAAGATTTCCTACCAAGCAGGGATTGATTTGACATCAATAGGAAGTTGGTTCGAGGAGGAAAAATTTACTTATATAAGACTTTTTGGCAGTCAAGCCAAACCTCACGTTCTTCCTTTGTACATACCTGATAAACTGTTGGCCAGGGAGATAGCCTATCATATTATCTTCGATGGAGTTACACAAACTCTAAAGAAGAATAAGAAGCAGGTCTGGCCCTCTTTTCCCCTGAGATGTGGTATCTACACTCTACATGATTTCAAATATGCAGAGAAAGAATCTGAAAAAATAAAGTCATTAACTCTCGCAACTCTCCCTAGTAGGCGATTTGATCCACGCAAAGTCGCCTATAATGCACTTGAACAGGCCAAATTGACCAAGTTCGAGCATAAAGAAGATAGGTTTGAGGACTTGTTCTCATCAGCCGAGTCAATGTACCAAGTTAGATCGCTGGCTATAATTGAATACAAAGATGAAGGATTAGTTGAATTCAACAGACTTAGAGAACATAGGTTGCAAACTCTGCCTCTAGATCTGTTAGCGACAACCCCAACAACAAAATCAAGCGAGCCTGAGCAGCGACTTATTAAGGAACCTCCTGTTACATCAAAGGAACAGGAAGAAGTGCATGAGAAAAGACAAGAGGAGAGCCAGGTGAAAGAGCAGGAACATAGCATCATAAATGTTAATGAAAATACTCAAATTGACCCGAAATTGCTCCAGGAATGGCAGAAATTCAATTCAATTATCGATAATATTGAGTGCTCTAAATATGACGAGACATCAAAAGAGGTTAATACACAGGAGGAAACTTCAAAACAGGTTTCAGGTGAAACCAATGTCCTACCCAGCTCAAAAGAAGTAGAAATAATCCCAAAGGATCCTTCTGACCAGGTTATTTTGCAGAGAGAAGAAATTCCTCCATTAGATGTCTTCTATAGCCCAAGACATAAAGCTATGGTGAAACGACAGAGGAAGAGGAGAAGGACTGATCAACCTTCCTTATTCCCAAAACAAACAGTGACGGGCAATGTGCTTTGGAAAGAGGAATTTGACCCCTCTAATGATTTAACAAAACTATCACAATATGTTGGAGCCTATTCGGAGGCAACAATAGACAAGGCATCAGAGGTGAGTAGTTTATTGAAGACAAAAGACCAGGAGATCTTTTCACTACAAGCGCAACTATTAGAAGTACAACAAAAGGTGGGGCAGGCAGAACAGCAATTGGTAGTACAACAAATAAATAACCAATTGGCTAAACAATTGCAGGAAGAGAAACAGAGGATTGATGACAGCGTAGTTCAAAAGCAGAAACAACTATATGAGGCATTGGCGCAACTAAAAGCATCGAATGAACAATTGCTGAAGTCAAAAGATGAGCAAATTTCTCAGTTATCAGCCCAGCTAGAGAAAACAAAGAAGCTTCCACAGATAGATGAATTCAAAGTAGAGGCATTACAGATAAACAAGGGATTGATAAATCAGATAAAGCTTCTATGTCAACAAATCACCCAGGCGGAACAATTACGCGATTTAACTACATCAATAAGTGAGAAATCGGAAAAAGCTAGAACAGACTTGGACCAAGACGAAGAAACATTGACCAATTTTCTTGAATGGAAAGATACCGATCATGGACATGCGGCTAATTTACCAAGGACTTTAGAATCGCATAAAGAGATATTATTTACAGAATGGCAGTCTCAGTTAATGAAGGCGGAAAGAGCAACTTCAAGATGCAAATCAACCACTAGTAATTTGGTTGAATTGGTTAATAATACTCTTTACTTGTCTAACATGATCTCTCAATGTACTCCAGGCAAATTGACAGCAGCTAAAATATTGGAGCAGTCATGTTACCCGGAACTAGAGAAAAATGGAAGGTTAATCACAGGAATTAACAGTTTGACATGGGACGCCTATTGGTTCTTTTTAGTAAAACCGCACAGCCAGAGAGCCACCCTCAAATGCCTTACAGATGCAATCAGGTATATCATTCTCGATATTCAGGATGCCACCTATCCCGCCCAACTCAATTCTCGCCTCAACAGACCACCCGAAGTGGAGCCAATGCTTGCGATAAGTCAGCTCAGGTTTAAAGGAAAACATCCTGAATGATGATTCATGCCGCCGATTGCCAGATCGTTGCAAAGGAGATATTTATCATCAATTGATACCAATTAAGTAGGATTTTAGTTTCATATATATTTAGCTTAGTTTAGTATTTATAGACCCTTTCATGTATTTAGAAAGGGTCGTAAAGTTTTGTATATGACTTAAACCCTGAAGTTGCACTATTGTACTTCAGGGATATTCTTTTATAAAACTGGACCAATCATTCTGATTTTTGATAAAGAAGCTTTTATGCGAATGTGCACTACTGTCTTTGTTTGAAAGTATTTTTGCGTTGGAAGAAGAATTTCAAATAGCGATTGATATTGGGAGTGATTAGCAGCTCATATGGTACTATTATCTATGTCTAAACTCATTCTTTTTATATGAATTGTCATTTGATCGCTCTTGCTATTATCAGATATATACATGTGTTTTAACAACATCCTTTATTCATTCCACTATTGGATGTGTACAGTGTGCTTTTCTTCTAATCATGTATGCATCGATTATATAAATGATAAGTGTATCAATATTGTGTTAATCACTTTGTTTATCTATTTAAATAAAGTAATATTTGAATGAATAAATATCTATGTTTATTTGATAGAGTCATCTATATGCCCGTCGATAGACAAAGATCATCAAACGCTACATTTCCAAAGAATAATTGTTGCCGGGATTAGTATTAGTTCTTTTACTTTTGTTGATAGATTAATTTATTCGCCTATCATTAGATCAGATAACCAATCGCTCATCCACCCCTTTAATTCATTATTGGGAAACTGGTCCCATTATATCCAGTCGGAGCCACCATCCCAAATGGAAAAGGAGCTGTATTAAGGTCCAGACCGGGTGGTTATCCCCCAATGTTGATACAACGATTTTCGGGGCATCAACATTTATGGCGCTAGAAGGAGGGAATCCACTATGAATGGCGAGTAAGTCAAAACCTACAGACCATTCACAGAGTAACTCACCCTCCACCTCTCCTCGGACCTCTCGTTTGCACGCTGAAACATCAGTATCCAAACAAGAAGAGGAAGGATCAACTACTACTGCTAAACCTCATTATACTTCAGAGCATTTAAGCCCGGATTCCCCTGAAGTTCAGTCTATCATCCAGAAACTTCAAGGCTTCTCGATTTCACCTCCTAGATCTGAAGTATCACAAGGCAGTCAGACTTCGCAATTCCGCTTACCTCATCATCTTACCAGACTTCAGAGCAAAAAACTCGGCATTGAACCACCTGAGTTTCCTTTACCCCAAAGGAAAAGGATTAAAAAGAACACTGAAGGTTCTGGTAGTGAAACCTTTTCTCCATCATCTTCCATCTCATGATCACCTGTGCGAAGTCAAACACCCACTTCACCATTACATATTATTGTTCACCAAGGGCCTTCACCTCCAACATCACAATCCTTTCAGTCTTCATTTCCACCTCCTCCCCAATCACCTGGAACACCACAGGCAATCGCTGGTACTCCCAAAATGGCAAACACCATGGAGAAGTCCTGGTGCAGTCACTATGCCTGCGCCTTTACATCCATTACTCGATTATCGTGAGAAATGGTTACCAAAGTTCAATCCAGATGCTGGAACATTAGCTGAGGAACACATAAATAATTTCATGTTGTCAGTTAATTTGAAGGGAGTAACAGAAGAAGATGTTGTAGTTAGATTGTTCCCCTAAACATTACAAGGATCAGCAGGATCTTGGTATTTTTCCTTGCCCTCTGGATCCATCACCAGTTGGAATGTCTTTCAGGAAAAGTTTCTTACCAAATACGGTGATGATAGATCCTTGGTTACACTCATCAATGACCTTTCCAATCTAAGGATCGAGTCAAGAGAACCAATTAAGGAGTTTAACTCCCGATTGAACAAACTCTTGAACAAAATCCCTACCGATGATAAACCAAGTGAACAAATAAGAACTGAATGGTACATTACAGTCGTACCCTCAAATATAGCCATTTTTGTAGATAAGGCTAAAAAACCTACATTTCTGAAAACATGAAAGAAGCCCTCGCTGTCGAAAAACGTGTAATCACTTTGGAAAAGAAATCTGCTCTAGAGGAACGCAAATCCAAAAAAGTGTCTTTCAAGGATGATTCAAAGAAGAAAATCACCAAAGATCCATACGATATGGAGGGCCTTCAAAAAGTCCTCAAAACCATGTCAAATGAAACGGTTGAGATTAAGAAGCAAGTAGCAGAGTCCTGAACAAAGAAACCTTTCAGGAATTTTAAGAAGCCTGAGTCCAAGCCTCCAAATGTTATATCCTATGCAGATTCAGATCCTGAGGAAGAAGAAGAAGAAGAAACAATTACACCATCCGATGAATTAGAAGAAGAGGAGGTCGTTGAATGCCATGGAATGTGGGACTTTATACTCCCTAACTCTGATACTAAAGCCGAGCAAGAAGCCTTTCCCGTGACTACCAGGAGTAAAGCTACTCCTGAACCTGTTCAGTCCAATTCAAAGAAAAGGAGTGCAGGTACCAATACTACAAAGGAAAAGGTACCCACAAGGAAGCCAGCCGCAACAATATCTCAAAATCAACCGTCATCCTCCAATATACCTACATCATCTAAGACGTTGGTAGTATCCGATTGAATGGACTATAATATTGTTGATGATATGAAAAAGACTAAGGAAAACATCACCATGTTTGAACTCAATAAATTAAAACATAAAAAAAAAATTGCTTCTCAAAGAACTCAATGCAGTTCCTTCTTTGCCTCTTCCCAGTACTAAAGCTGTAAGCGACTCAGGACAACCACCTTCTGGTAGAGTTGAGGCAACAGATACAATTCTAATTGGAGATAGATCAAATTCTCATACCCCTCCTTTCCTCTTAAAATATGAAATTTACAATCGAAATCTACATAACTGCTTAATTGACTCTGGGGCATCATCCAATATAATGCCAGCTTCAGTTTGTTCTAAACTGAACATAGAACCTCAGACATCTTCAATTCACATTATGCAGTTAGATAGAACTAAAGTTCAGGTTTTAGGGGAAATAAACTCTGTTACAATCAGGTTATCGGCTGATCCGCGAGTGGTTCAAAGGATTGATATCTTGATCGCTGATATACCTGAGTTCTATGGTTTAATTTTAAGCAGGGATTGGTCAGAAAAGATCCATGGGTATATTTCCACCGATTGGTCCCATATGTGGCTTCCCTATAAGGGTAAGCCGAATCAAATAAAAATCGATCGGGAGAAACACATGACCCACACTGTTACAAAGTTCGAACAAGAGAATCAGCCAGTTGCATTTAACAACAATATTTTAGGAAACTATTCCTCTGAATCATTCTTTGGCAATTATATTTCCCAGCCATCTCCTTTCTCGGTAAACAATTTCACATCACAAATTGAAAATTTTTCACAGACTGACAGGTCTAGATGTGTTAATGTTACTGAGAATTTTGTAAATAAAATTGTAAATAATTCTTTATTTTGGTCTTTATATTTCGATGGGTCCAAGTGTAGCGAAGGATCAGGAGCAGGATGTATTTTGGTTAGCCCACAGGGAGAAAAAACAATGTTGTCTTGCAGATTAGAGTTTGAATGCACGAATAATACAGCTGAATACGAAGCCTTAGTCCAAGGACTATATAAAGCGATTTTCCTAAAGGTCCAATATTTGAAAGTGTTTGGAGATTCTGAGATCATTGTTAAGTAGGTAAGGAATACAATTCATTGTCTTTCTAACCATCTCAAACATTATCAGTTGTTGGTACAAGAACTCACCTCCCACTTTTTGGCATTCAATATTTCTTCCATTCCTAGGTCTCAAAATTCAGCAGCCGACTTGCTAGCCAATGTCGCTTCCAAGCTCCTACCTTCTAAAGACTATAGCCCAGATATATTTTCAGTAGAATTGCTTTTCAGGCCATCAATTCCGGACAATGTCACTAATTGGAGAGTATTCAACCACGATGAAGACATTTTACAGTTTTTAACCTTCGAAAAATCCTATGATGATCAAATCATTGAGGAAAACGAACATGATATTCAAATGCGAGGTAAACACGAGGAAAATTCAATCCCAAAGCCTGTGGTAAAGCTTGAGGATATTTATGATATTAAAGACAGGTTTAAACCTGTGACCAATACAAAACTCCAAAGCTCTACCTTAAGGTTTGAATTGATAAACCTTGGCACTGAACAAACTCCTCAAAACATTAATTTAGGATTAGGACTTTCCATGGAAGAAAAGGAAGCATTCATTAGACTGTTACGGAAAAATAAACATGTTTTTGCTTGGAAATATGACGATTTGAAAACATATGATACATCCATTATCCAGCACACCATTCCGATGCTTCCCGAACAGAAACCAGTTCAACAAAAGTTGAGAAAAATACATCCAAACTTAGAGAGTCAAACAAAATCGGAACTCAATAAACTCTTGAAAGTTAAGATTATTTTTCCCGTTCGGCACTCAAATTGGGTCTCCAATATGGTGCCAGTCAGAAAGAAAAATGGTGACATTAGGATTTGTATCGATTTCAAAAATTTAAATAAGGCGAGCCTAAAAGATAATTTCCCATTACCCACTATGGAGCAGATACTCCAATCAATGGCAGGCTCTGAGTTAATGTCCTTTTTGGACGGTATTTCAGGATATAATCAAATTTTGGTCCATCCTGATGACCGACTCAAAACCACATTCAGATCAAAATGGGGAACGTATGCATATCAGAAAATGCCTTTCGGACTTATTAATGCAAGAGCCACGTTTCAAAGAGCGATGGATATAGCTTTTAAAGGGTTGATTAACAAAACAGTAGTCGTCTACTTAGACGATATTACTGTATTTTCTAAAGAGAGATCCAATCATTTGCATGATTTAAATCAAATCCTTCAACGCTGCAAGAGATATGGTATTTCACTTAACCCTAAAAAATCCTTCTTCACTCTTGGTCAAGGAAAGCTTTTAGGCTTTATTGTTTCTAAAGATGGCATTTATATTGATCCGGATAGGATCAAAGAAATCTCTGAAATCCCTTTTCCTCATAATAAAAAATCCATGCAGACATTTTTAGGCCAAATCAATTTTGTTAAAAGGTTCGTTCCAGACTTTTCTCAAATCATTTTGCCACTTCAAACTATGATTAAGAAAAATTCAGTCTTTAAATGGGGATCGACAGAAAAGGAAGCGTTTGATTTCATCAAACAATCAATAATAAATGCCCCCGCTTTAAATACCCCTAATTTTTCTAATCATTTCACATTTTATACTATCGTATCCGATTTGTCTTATGCAGCAGTACTCACATAGATCAACAATCACAATTTGGAAGCACCCATTTCATTCTATAGTTCAACTCTTCAGGGTGCTGAATTGAATTACTCCGAAGTAGAAAAACAAGCCTTTACTGTATATAAAGTTGTCAAACACTACAGACCCTTCCTTTTAAAAGCCCATACAAAAGTTATAGTTCCTTTCCCTTCAGTAAGGCGACTATTAATCCAAAGGGAATTGGGTGAAAAAAGGGAAAACTGGGTTACAGCACTTCAAAAATACGACTTAGAAATTAAACAAGCAAAGATTGTTAGAGGCCAAGGTTTTTGCAGGTTATTGGCAGGAGCATCCCACATTCAAGAATCAGGTGATACAGATCAAACCGAAGAGATCCACCAGATAAGTATCACTGACTTTGAATCACAATATGCTGATTTAATCTTCTATTTGAAAAATGGATATGCACCTCCTAACCTATCTTACAAAAACAAAAGGGCCATTAGATTGAAAGCAAAAAATTTCACAATTATTGATGATGTGCTTTTTAGGCAAAACTATGATTCAATTTTACTAGGATGCCTAGAAAAACCTGAGGCACAAAAGGTTTTGCAGGAATTACATGATGGAATGGCAAGAGGAAACTTTGGAGCTGATACAACAGCTCACAAAATCATCCATGCTGGATATTATTGGCCCACTCTGTTTAAAGATGCTCACGAATATGTAAGGAAATGCCGAAATTGTCAAACTTCTAGTGGAAGACAAAGAAAACCAGCCTTCCCTTTGCAACCAGTCAACATTGAACAACCATTTGAGCAATGGGGATTGGACATCATTGGAGAAATTATTCCACACTTTTCCAAACAGCATAAGTATATCCTTACCGCTACTGATTATTTCACCAAGTGGGTTGAAGCAATTCCTTTAAAGACAACAAATTCTGAAGCAATTATTGAATTCATAGACCAATTCATCATTACCAAGTTTGGTGTCCCAAATGCTCTGGTTTTTGATAATGCATCTTACTTCTCAGGCAATGATATGTTTGATTTCGCTATTAAAAGAGGATTTAAACTGAAATATTTTGCTAATTATTATCCCCAGGGTAATGGTTTAGCAGAATCTACAAATAAAAATCTGATTAAAATTATTAAGCGAACTATCGAACAGAATCATAAAAATTGGCACAAATCTTTAATATTTGCATTATGGGCTGACAGGATAACGCAAAAGGCTTCCATAGGTTCTTCCCCGTTTAATCTTGTGTACGGAAAAGAAGTAGTGCTACCGACAAGTCTTGTCCTTCCTTCTCTAGCCCTAGTTTAGTTTATTGAAGAAAGCCCTTATTCTTCTATACAACTTAGACGTGACCAAATTCTAAAATTAGAAGAGGAAAGAGAAAAAGCCAAGGTTATTCATGCCAAACATTAGCAAATCATCAAGTCATCCTTTGATTCACTCTCATCCGGTTCAAAACAATTTCAAGTCGGTGATTTAGTTCTGAAATGGACAAAGCCCATGAAGATAAGGGAAAACACACCAAGTTTCAGAAGATGTGGCTTGGACCATTTCAGATCTGTGAAAATTCGACCTTCATATTACAAGATTTATCATGTTTGAGAGATTCTCTCCCTGTTAATGGCCTTATCTTAAAGAAATTCTTCAATTGAGGAGGTAACCCCTTCTCCTTTTAATAGAATTTTGTAGTTTGTAGGAACATTAGAAAATAAAGCTGTGGGGTATCTTCCATTGACCTTTGCTGTACTTAAACAGTTGCTCAAAACAAGTAGTGTGATATTTGCTTTTAAAATAATAGAAGTCTTAAACAAAAGGGATAATTTCTAGGAAATTAGATATAATTGTATTCTGAAACCACACTTCAATCTTTGTGAACGCTTCTCAAAGTTTATAAATATTGTAAATCATTTTAGGTTTTCAAATTGGTCACAAGAAGGTTATCAATATCAAAATAGGAACTAATCCAATTTCAGCATCTTCGACTCTTACATTTTCATCCATTTACTCTTAAGGAGAAAATTGTCCATCCCACTTACCAAAGATTGTGATTACTCAGAGTGTAATTCTAAAATATTGGATATAAAGGATAAGGGGTCTTATTATAAGCCTGCTTACCATGTTCGTAGGGAAATAGTTTAACCGACATTACCAATCCAGCATACCAAAACAGGGTAATGGATTTAATTATAAGACAAGGGGTCTCATCACGAGACAGCTTGTTCGGTTAAATTACTACCAGTGAATGGCATTGTCACTCAGCTGGCCACCAAACCAAGACAATGGCTTTTTATCTTACAAAATAACAGAAAAGTAGAAAAGAAATGCAAAATGTGAAAAACATGTTTTGAATTCATTCTATTAATCATACTCTGAGATGAATGGGACAATGGACAATGACATGGTTAAAAGGTATCCCTGTCGAAACTATGAACGTTTGTTGGCAGCAGAGGCTCTACCTATGACAAAGGAGTTAATTCTAAAAGCTGAATTGGAAAGGTTTTCTGTTTTATCATTAACAACCAATAGAGGCCAATTTAAAATTTAGAATGTATCTAATTTTAAACAAGAGAGGGAATTAGCAAAGATAGTTTCATTTTATTGGAATGCCAATATACTAGTTTATATTAGAATTTTCCCTTTGATGAAATTTTTATTTTGAAAATTTTTGAAGTATTCCATAATTTGTAGAGATTAACTGTTTCTTCCAGCGAATCGCCAATTTGTTGTGCCCTTACACAACCCCCATTTCATATCATTATTATTCTCAAAACTATAATGTGAAATGGGTCCCTTTTAATTTTAATTGGTATCAACTTAGTCTTACTCAAAAAAGGTCCGAAAACAAAATAAAAACATTACTAAACCTTTTTGATAAACCAATCAAAGGCCTTATATATAAATGATTAATATTTTATCATTGCGATAAAGCGATCGCATATCGCAATGAAAAAGGAGGCATAACTTAAAGACCCATTGGTTTTCTCCGATGCGAAATAGGCTATCGGATATCGGCAATAATAAGTTGGCGCAATAAAATTCCTTTTCACTCTGATGCGATGCGATATCGCTATCGGCGATCGGCGATTTACCATGCATGCTTTTAAAGTGCCCAACTAATACTCCCGACGTGATGCGATATCGCTATCGGCGATCGGGGATTCCAAATGCAACCAATGTAACAATTTAATATTTCCCCAACGCCCGATTGCGATAAGGCCAAAAGCGCGAATTTCAAAAAATCTTAAAGCAGAGTTATTACGATTAATTCGAATTAAAAACCTTATCTTCCGAATAGCCATTCATCTGCGCTCAACCGCCAAAACATATAAGGCATGCTTAAACAAATCATTCGGCCAATAATCGAAATGATGGGCATTTAAAGGATTGACAGGTCTTAACGGCCATTTAATGAAATAGTAAGCCTAAAAATCTTTTCACAGATTGTATCCGAGGCCACCTTAAGTTAATCATTCACCATGCATTTATCAATATATATCTCACTCATATTTGATTTGTGCTATCAATTTTTTGTATTACGTTCATTATCACTCTTGTGCAGAGCTCTTCCGAAGTAACGAATTCAAGCAGAATGGGGAAGAAGTCTAAGAAAACTGCAATCGCTTCCGCTTCGCCGGCCACATGACAACTTACCGTTGATCCAGGAACTAAAAAGAAAGGATCGATATCGGATACTACATGTCTAGGACTCGGCAAAACTACCTGGCAAGGTACTTATAATTTGATTGAAGCCGAAGAACCAGTGATGACAGTAGTACAAGCCTCAGCAGATAGTTCTCGAAAATCTAATGCCACTCTAAAAGACTTAGCCAACTCTTTCCTTCATCGGATAGCAGCTCAGGAACAAATTCTCCCATATACGGATGTAGTGAGATGGGCAATTCAAGAAATCCCAATCACAGACAGAACCTTCAGCACCAGAGATGGGAGAATCTTCGGTTCATTTGAAGCTGAGGATTTGAGGCGAATGTATCATTTACCTGTGCCAGAGAAGAAATACAACACGACATTTATGGAGAAATTCCGAGATGAGAACGAGACTGAATCCGAACCCATTCGGGAATGGCGGCAAAATCCGGCAAAACACAAGCATGAATCTTCGGGTAAGTACTCAGTTGATTCTCTATGTTCTCCTTATTGCTATGCTGGGATAATGATGTGTATGTTGTGGGGGTTACATGATTCCACTAATTTTACTATAGAAATGGTTCCCTTGATGGAAGCGGCATGTAATGGTGAAATAATGGATTGGGCAACTATACTGTCCGATAAGCTAGTAACTGCAGTTCTTGATTTTAGAACCAAATCCCGCGTCACTGAAAGGCTTATTCCCCCATTCTACTATAGCGCTTATATGCTAGACATCCTGTGTTTTAAATCTGAATTTCCTGTGCTCGGATGGAGGTGGACTTCGCAAGACCCCACGCCCATTCACATATACCATCAGAAGTTGTGGAAAACCTACTACAAGCACCATTTATACCAAATCTGCAACGACTTTATGTTGCCCATTCATCATTCTATCTTTAATAACCTTGCCCCTAAGATTTCCTACCAAGCAGGGATTAATTTGACATCAATAGGAAGTTGGTTCGGGGAGGAAAAATTTACTTATATCAGAATTTTCGGCAGTCAAGCCAAACCTCACGTTCTTCCTTTGTACATACCTGATAAACTACTGGCCAGGGAGATAGCCTATCAGATTATCTCTGATGGAGTTACACAAACTCTAAAGAAGAATAAGAAGCAGGTCTGGCCCTCTTTTCCCCTGAGATGTGGTATCTACATTCTACATGATTTCAAACATGCAGAGAAAGAATCTGAAAAAATAAAGTCATTAACTTTGGCAGCTCTTCCTAGTAGGCGATTTGATCCACGCAAAGTCGCCTATAATGCACTTGAACGGGCCAAATTGACCAAGTTCGAGCATAAAGAAGATAGGTTCGAGGATTTGTTCTCATCAGCCGAGTCAATGTACCAAGTTAAATCGCTGGCTCTAATTGAATACAAAGATGAAGGATTAGTTGAATTCAACAGACTTAGAGAACAAAGGTTGCAAACTCTGCCTCTAGATCTGTTAGCGACAACCCCAACAACAGAATCAAGCGAGCCTGAGCAGCAACTTATTAAGGAACCTCCTGTTACATCAAAGGAACAGGAAGAAGTGCATGAGAAAAGACAAGAGGAGACCCAGGCGAAAGTGCAGGAACAGAGCAGCATAAATGTGAATGAAAATACTCAAGTTGACCCGAAATTGCTCCAGGAATGGCAGCAATTCAATTCAATTATGGGTAATCTTGAGTGCTCTAAAGATGACGAGACATCAAAAGAGGTTAATACACAGGAGGCAACTTCAAAACAAGTTTCAGGTGAAACCAACGTCCTACCTAGTTCAAAAGAAGTAGAAATAATCCCAAAGGATCCTTCCGACCAGGTTATTTTGCAGATAGAAGAAATTCCTCCCTTAGGTGTCTTCTATAGCCCAAGACATAAAGTTGTGGTGAAACGACAGAGGAAGAGGAGAAGGACTGATCAACCTTCCTTATTCCCAGAACAAACAGTGACGAGCAATGTGCTTTGGAAAGAGGAATTTGACCCCTCTCATGATTTAACAAAACTATGACAATATGTTGGAGCCTATTCGGTGGCGACAATAGACAAGGCATCAGAGGTGAGAAGTTTATTGAAGACAAAAGACCAGGAGATCTTTTCACTACAAGCGCAACTATCAAAAGTACAACAAAAGGCGAGGTAGGCAGAACAACAATTGGTAGTACAACAACAAATAAATAACCAATTGGCTAAACAATTGCAGGAAGAGAAATAGAGGATTGATGATAGCGCAGTTCAAAAGCAGAAACAACTATCTGAGGCATTGGCACAACAATAAGCTTCGAATGAACAAATGCTGAAGTCAAAAGATGAGCAAATTTCTCAGTTATCAGCCCAGCTAGAGAAAACAAAGAAGCTTCCACAGATAGATGAATTCAAAGTAGAGGCATTACAGATAAACAAGGGATTGATAAATCAGATAAAGCTTCTATGTCAACAAATCGCCGAGGCGGAACCATTATGTGATTTAACTACATCAATAAGTGAGAAATCGGAAAAAGCTAGAACAGACTTGGACCAAGCCGAAGAAACATTGACCAATTTTCTTGAATGGTAAGATACCGATCAGGGACAAGTGGCTAATTTACCAAGGATTTTAGAATCACATAAAGAGATATTATTTAGAGAATGGCAGTCTCAGTTAATGAAGGCGGAAAGAGCAACTTCAAGATGTAAATCAACCACTAGTAATTTGGTTGAATTGGTTAATAATACTATTTACTTGTCTAACATGATCTCTCAATGTACTCCAGGCAAATTGACAGCAGCTAAAATATTGGAGAAGTCATGTTACCCGGAACTAGAGAAAAATGGAAGGTTAATCGCAGGAATTAACAGTTTCACATGGGATGCCTATTGGTTCTTTTTAGTCGAACCGCACAGCCAGAGAGCCGCCCTCAAATTCCTTACAAACGCAATCGGGTATATCATTCCCGATATTCAGGATGCCACCTATGTCGCCCAACTCAATTCTCGCCTCAACAGACCACCCGAAGTGGAGCAAATGCTTGCGATAAGTCAGCTCAGGTTTAAAGGCAAACAGCCTGAATGATGATTCATGCCGCCGACTGCCAGATCGCTGCAAAGGAGATATTTACCATCAATTGATACCAATTAAGTAGGATTTTAGTTTCATAGATATTTATCTTAGTTTAGTATTTATAGACCCTTTCATGTATCTAGAAAGGGTCGTAAAGTTTTGTATATGACTTAAACCCTGAAGTTGCACTATTGTACTTCAGGGATATTCTTTTATAAAACTGGACCAATCATTCTGATTTTTGACAAAGAAGCTTTTATGCGAATGTGCACTACTGTCTTTGTTTGAAAGTATTTCTGCGTTGGAAGAAGAATTTCAAATAGCGATTGATATTGGGAGTGATTAGCAGCTCATATGGTACTATTATCTATGTCTGAACTCATTCTTTTTATATGAATTGTCATTTGATCGCTCTTGCTATTATCGGATATATACATGTGTTTTAACAGCATCCTTTATTCATTCCACTATTGGATGTGTACAGTGTGCTTTTCTTCTAATCATGTATGCATCGATGATATAAATGATAAGTGTAGCAATATCGTGTTAATCACTTTGTTTAACTATTTAAATAAAGTAATCTTTGAATGAATAAATATCTATGTTTATTTGATAGAGTCATCTATATGCCCGTCGATAGACAAAGATCATCAAATGCTACATCTCCAAAGAATAATTGTTCCCGGGATTAGTATTAGTTGTTTTATTTTTGTTGATAGATTAAGTTATTCACCTATCATTAGATCAGATAACCAATCGCTCATCCACCCCTTTTATTCATTATTGGGAAACTGGTCCCATTATATCCAGTTGGAGCCACCATCCCAAATGGAAAAGGAGCTGTATTAAGGTCCGGACCGGGTGGTTATCCCCCAATGTTGATACAACGATTTTTGGGGCATCAACATTACCATATTTCAACACTCCCTCTCAAGAAGAAAGGGATTATCTGCCACCCTGATCCTGTCTCTATGGAACTTGAGTTTAAACTTTGACAATGCCTTTGTCAAAATGTCAGCATCTTGCTAATCTATCGAGATATACTGCAGCAAAATGATCCTCCTCACTACCCAGTCTTTGAGATGATGATACTGGATGTCGATGTGCTTGGACCTATCATGAAATACTAGATTCTCAGAGAGTTTGATACAACTTTGATTATCACAATAGATCACAGTTGTATCCATCCTCTGATCAAATAAGCCAACTAGGATTTTCCGCATCCAGATGGCCTCACATGTTGCCTAACTTGCAACCATGTATTCTGCCTCTACCAAGCTGATTACAAATGACCTTTCTTCCTTGTTGTACCAAGAAACTGCCATTGACCCATGGTTGAAAATCCCTCATGATGTGCTTTTCCGATCTAATGGACTCCCTACTCAATCTGCATCAGTGATGCCCTGTAGCTTCACTCCCTCTGTCAGCCTATACCATAATCCATACTGAGATGTGTCTCTGAGGTATCTCAATACATGCTTTTTCGCCTTCCAAAACATCTTGGTAGGCTAAACGATCGCTTGACTCAGTTGGTTCACTGCATAGCACAAATATGGTCATGTGTTCATTAAGTACATCAGTGAACCCACAAGCTGCTTGTACATAATAGCTTCTACCACTTCTCTTGAAGCAGCAACCTCCTTCCTCCAATTACTTGCTAGAGGAGTCTGCATGGGCTTGCACTTCTCCACCATAGCATCGACCCAAATCGGCTGCTGCACTACTTCTTCAAAGGAACATGGCTCGGTCTCAACACATTCCCTAGCAAGGGCCATGTATCCAATGTACCTCTCAAGTGACCTCCTTTGTCTACACTGAGAAGATGGTGCTCCCACATTCTCTCTCACATCTTCCAACAGTCTGTTAGCTTCTCTTGTGTGCTTCCATCCATCTCTGGAAGACTCTACTTGAGTGGACGTCTCCACTCCTGGAACCTATGCATGCAGCTGCTCTGCATCAGTCTGAGGCTCCTCCTCCTTAGGAACCAACAGTTCCTCCATAGCCTGTAGTTGGAGCTCCCTCTCAAGGGAAACTTACATGGCCTTCTGCTCATCAAACTTGAGATCTCTGTGAACCACTATCCTCTAACTGGTAGGCAAGTACACCCGATAGTTGTGAGTTCTATCAGTGTACCCCACAAATATCCCTAACTTTGTTGTTAACTCAAGCTTCTTCCATGCATCCTTTTTCATATGGAAATATACCGATGAGCCAAAGATCTTGAAGTGACCCACATCTGATCTCTTACCGGAGAAAGCTTCCTCTAGTGTCTTCATCCCAAGTATGTGATGCGGGCTTTTATTCTGCAAATAGACAATTTTGCTGCATGCCTCAGCCCACAAGTGAAGTGGTAGGCCTTGGTCATGCAGCATTGCCCGTGCTGCTCCTACAATAGTTATGTTCTTCCTCTCGGCCACCCCATTATGTTGTGGGTTATGAGGTGCCGTCAACTCTCATTTAATTGCTTCCGCTGCACATACGTACTTAAACTCTTGAGAGACATATTCTCCACCGTTATCACTTCTCAAGGCCTTGATATTCTTCCCTGACTCTTTCTCCACCAAAGCTTTGAAATCACAAAACTTTGTGAAAGTTTGGTCCTTCTTCTGCATGAAATAAATCCAACATTTACGAGAATAGTCATCAATGAAAATCACATAATAGCTTTGCTTCGTTGTGGATGTTATCAAGAATGGTCCACACAAATCAGTATGAACTCGCTCTAAGATAACCTTTGCTCGACTGTCTTGATCATGAAAGGAAGAATTTGTGTACTTTCCCAAGGTGCAACCTTTGCATATGTCAACTTGCTCAAGTTTACCTTTGGGAAGTCCTGTAGATATTTCCTGCATTATCTTCAAAGCCCCATGATGCAAATGGCCCAACTGCTTGTGCCACAACTTGCCAATGTCTTGGCCTCGCACCAATTCTACTTTTGTACTCAATGCTGCACAGTCATTTACCTCTTGTTTATAGAGATTCTTCACCCGAATCCCTATCCTCTTGGTCTGACCCGTGGCTATGTGTCTTAGGAATGCCTTTCCTTTACTGAAGAAAACATTGTAGCCTTTTTCCTCCAACATTGTGACCGATACTAAGTTCTTCTTCAGTCCAGGCACATACATCACATCTGTCAAGGTGAGAGGAGCTCCATGCTCCCTATGAAAAGTAACCGTGCCTACTGCTGAAACATTATACCTTTCGTCGTCACCCATCTCTATGCACATCTTGAGGTATTTCTACTCCAAGGCACTGAATAAATTTTTATCACCGGTCATGTGGAATGACGCTCCACTATCAAGATACCAGACACAACCCATCATCGATGACACCATGCATGCGATGAGGGTAAAGTCCATTTCGAACTAAGAGGCTAATGCCTCACCTTCTGATCCTTCTTAGGATCCCTTCTTGGACTTCTTCTATGGGAAATTAGTTGCATAATGTCTCATATTGTGACAATTAAAGCATCTTACTTTAGACATGTCACCCTTCTTCCCTCCATGAGAAGAATTCAATTTGAAATGGGAAGCCTTCCCCTTCCCTTTCCATTCCTTACTTGCTAAGGAAAAAATTTCTTCATCATCATTCTTGGATGAAGAACCATCTTGTGTGTTCCTCCTGATCTCCTCTTGCATAAGATCTGACCATAGTCGTTCCCAATCTGACAGTTTTTCCCTTCCATTCATAGAGTCCTGGTAGCTATTCCAACTCTTTGGAAAGACAAGGAGAGCAAGGCTCACCTTATCATCATCGACAGTATTTATTCCCACACTACCAAGCTCATCTCTGTAAGTGGTGAGCTTGTTCGGATATGTGGAAATAGTATCGCCCTTCTCCATCTTGATTCTTCGAAGCTTATCCTTGAGCGCAAATTTCCTCTAGTCACTATTGTTATGGTAGAGGTCCTTCAATGTCTTCCACATTGAAAATGGAGTATCATTCCCATGGAGACTCGAGACAATATGGTCTCGAACTCCCTCAAGGATGATTTGTCTCACCTTCGCCACACACTTCTTCCACTCAGCCAACTCTTGTGAATTAGTTGAAGCTAGCTTTGGGAATTCTTGATCAATGAATTCCTTGAAGCCATTGTCTTCTAATACAGCCTCCATTCTATTTTTCCATGCTATGTAATTTGAGCTACCTTCCAAGGCATACTTGAGTCTCAAGCCATAGAATGCCATTGGAAAACCTTGAAGTATGATATGAATTCGATTTTCACTTGCAACATTGAACTTCAATGATCCAAATGGATCAAAGAAACACTCTCTGTCTTCAAAACTTAAAGAAATCATGCCAAAAACCAAGAAAAAATCGAATAAGGAAGCATTTCAAACCACTATTGGGAGGAAAAAACCCGTGAAATTAGTGAAAACACTGAGTATTGGAGGCGAAATAGTGAAATACACAGTAGCTGTTAGATTTGGCTGATCAATGGTCCAAATCTGTGTGGCAGATTGCAATCAACAGTGACCTTCAGCAGGGATCGACGAGATTCACATAGGAGATGTGACAGCGATCAACGGTTATCGGTGCAGAGCTCATGAAAGTTGTGACGGCGATTGGCGGAGTTAATATGGACCTTCAATCAAGTGCACAGATCGACGGACCATATTACATCGCGAGATCACTATTGGGGGATTGCAAAAGTGCTTGCAACAGCCCAGGGGTTGTTGTGATGAGCGATTGTGATATCGCAATTGGAGTAGCCTAACGAAGCGGGGTTTATGGTACATGCATACATGCAATCCAATGGATCGGACTCGATGAATATTATAAGCCATATTACATGGATCTTGAGATCCGCCAAGCATCATTTTTAATGTATTTTGCAGTTTTTTCTGTTAAACAAAATGTGAAGGGGAAAGCTCCGACGCGATATGCAGACCCGAAAGGGTATCTTAAGGCTATTTAATATAGTTTCAAGTCCAGAGGAAAAACCATTTATAAGGAATTTTCATAGTTTTTAAATATTTATGAAATGCAAAGGGAAAAAGCCATTGCGATTTGCGACGGTGAAAATAGGCGGACTCGATGGGAGAATATGGAGGATTTGAGGACTTTTTGAAGTCCGATATATTGGATTTTGGTAGAATTTCTCTGTTAAAATTCATTTTCCCTGTGTTTAACAGAGCGCAACCGTTTCAGGCATTGTAGAGGCCCGAGGCACTCTGGCTTTACAGAATGGGCGGCCACCTCCTCTCTATGCGTCAAGCAATGAGTGTATAACGCTGGCAGAGGGATTCAAAGCAAACAGAGGCCAGGGAGACCAAGTGACAGGAACCTGAAACGGATAGGCAACATTGGCTTTAAAGCCACAGACAGTGAGCGAAGAAAAAAAGTTAGTATTGCAGGCAAATGCCGAGACAGAGTTAAGACAGAGACAAAGAGCATTGAGGGAGTCTGTGTACTCAGAGAAAACTTGAGAGGTTCAAGTAAAGCTCTTGTTATTGTATTATGTTGTGTGTGAGGCTCAAATTGAGCTCACTGTTGTAAAAAGAACTTTGCTTGAAGACATAATAGAGAGGCCACCACTGAAGGCTAGACCAGGAGATGTAGCCCAGGAGTATTGGATGAACTCCTCATTAAATTTGTTGTGTCATGTGTTGTCTATTATTTTTTGTTTACTGCTTCATTGTTTGTGCATTTCGCAATATTATCGATCCATTGCTTAAAATGACATAGAAAAATATATGCACATAATTTTGTAACACCTTATTGTTGTCTTATATCTTGTTATCAGATCAAGTGGTATCAAAGCATTAGGTTGCTACGGTTAGACAAGCTTATGTTGGACTGCTTGTGAATGATAACTAGGTCAAAGCTTAAATTAGGAGAAGGAGAATTGGTTGAAACTAACCGAGAAACTGGTAGAGTCTATCCTAGGAGGAAAATGGTAGAAGAAAACCCCTTGGAATTAGGCTCTCAGTTCATGGACAATTTCATGACCATGAGAGCCATGGTAGAAGAAATGTATAGAGAATTTAAGAAAGGTCGAAGTGAAGATTCTTCATCTTCCAAACAAGACAAAGGAACAAAATAATCTCTTCTAGATGGCCATTCTGAAGGCAAAGGAAAATGGAAAGAGGATCCTCTATCCACACCTCTTGATAGCCCTAAAAATAAAAAGAAGAAAACATCTTTGGTTAAATTATATGTTAAATTTGATTTTCCTGTTGATGATGAAGAGTTAAATGCAGAGAAGCTAGATAACTGGATCAAACAGATTTATGTGTATTGCAGGGTGCATAATATTGATTCAGACAGGAGCAAAATTCAGTTGGTCAGCCTATGCCTTGCAGGAACTGCCTTGGTATGGTGGGAAGGCAGGACACAAGCTGACTTGAAGAAGCATGGTAAAATTCTTTCTGTCTGGAGTGAATTTGTTTATGCAATTAAGAAACAATTCTATCCACTAGGTTATATGTAGCAAGCTATGATGAGTTGGCAAACTCTTCACCAATTAAAAGGGCAAAGTGTACAAAGCTAGACCCAAGAATTTAGAAAAAGAGCTTTTATTCTAGGCATTTCTTTAGAATAACCTGAAACTTTGCTGAAGTATATAGGTCGTCTACACATCTATTTAAGGCACACCATTCTCATGTTTAACCCTACTAGCATAGATGAGGTATCTGTCCAAGCTACCCATTTAGAGGCTAGAGGCAAGAATGTGAATCGAGAGATTGGGGGATCATCAAAACCCACTACAAGCAAGAAAAAGGAAAGGAGGAAGTAGAAATGGAAAGAGAGGAAGAAAAATTCTATACAGAAGGCCAAACCTTCATACACTCACTACAAGAAGGTTGGACATGATGATGAACATTGCTGGTATTTGCATCCAGAGCTGAAACCCAAGAAGTTCGATGGCAAGAAGAAGAAGACTGCTATTGCTATACAAAAATATTTGGGGTTGGACTAAGGTGATGAAAAAACAATTGCAGCCATAGGTATAAAAGTTAAAAATTCTAAAGCATCTACTAGTAATTCTGCACAAACTATTGATAGTGAAGAAAATGAGAGGAAAAGACATGAGCTTTTTCATATTAGAGTTATTTCCAAGCATCCAAAGATTGATACTTTGTTTGATAGTGGCTCACAAGTAAACTTAATTTCTGAAGCAATTGTAAAGAAATTGGGATTACTAACCACACCTCACAAGAAGCCATATCCATTAGGTTGGGTATGTGATAAAGCAAATCTACAAGTGACTAGAAAATGTAAACTTAGGTTTTCTTTTGGGTCAGCATTTGTAGATGAGGTTGAGTTAGATATTGTTCCCTTGGATATATGTGGAATTGTTTTAGGAATTCCTTACTTGTACGATAGAAAAACCATTCTCTATAGAGCTAAAAATAAGTATCAACTTGTTAAAGATGGAATTGAATATATTGTAAGAGCTCATAAACTCAAGAATAATTATACTCTCATAAAATCAGGGTAGATGAAAAGAATTGTAAATTCATGCAAGCAATTTTTATTGGTGGTTGTAAAGGAAAAGAACCCTAATAAAACTAATGTATTTGAAGGCTATGATGCCAAATAGCAAGCTGATTTAGGAAAAGTTGTTTCAGAATATGATATCTTATTTCAAGAACCTAAAGGTATACCACCAAAAAGGGAAATTGTACATGATATTAATTTGCAGCAAGATGCTCCATTTCCTAACATCGGAATGTATAGATTATCCACTTTAGAGAATTCAGAAATCAAGAAGCATGTACAGGAGCTGCTCGAGAAAGGGTTCATAATACCGAGCACATCGCCATGTGGATCTCCAATAGTGTTGGTGAGAAAGAAGGATGGTCTGTGGAGGATGTGCATTGACTACCGAGCACTAAATAAAATAATGATCAAGAATCATTATCCCCTTCCTCGCATTGATGATCTATTATATCAGTTGAAGGAAGTTGTTTACTTTTCCAAGTTGGACCTATGTAGTGGTTACTATCAGGTCAGAGTAGCAGAGCAAGATGGATGGAAGACTGCTTTCAAAACAAAGCAAGGGTTGTATGAATGGCTAGTTATGCCTTTTGGCTTAACTAATGCTCCTGCCACTTTCATGAGGGGTTATGAAAAAAGAAAATCTTTATGTTAAATTATCAAAGTGGGAATTTGGTAAAACATCTTTGAATTATTTGGGTCATATTGTAGGGGGTAAGGCTGCAGTGAATGTAAACTGGCCTAAA
Source organism: Pinus taeda (assembly GCA_000404065.3). Taxonomy (NCBI): domain Eukaryota; kingdom Viridiplantae; phylum Streptophyta; class Pinopsida; order Pinales; family Pinaceae; genus Pinus; species Pinus taeda. The sequence goes on along the minus strand of APFE030704217.1, from coordinate 65,585 downwards.
CCCAAGTCTGCTACAGAAGTGGAGCTTCCTAGGGGCAGCACAATATTGGAGAAGGTTTATTGCTAACTTTCCCTAATTGCAGATCCCTTACATGCTTTGACATGATTGAAGAAGGTCTTTCAGTGGGGAGGAAAACAACAAAAGGCCTTCAACACCTTGAAAGAAAAAATTAGTACAGAACCAATACTAGCATTGCCAAATCTTCAACAACCATTTGAGATCGAAACAGATGCCATTGATTATGCCATGGGAGTAGTTTTGATTCAACATGGTAAACCCATATGCTACCATTCTGAGACTTTTAATTCTGCAGTAGTTAATTATCCTACATATGATAAAGAATTGTATGCATTAGTTCAAAGTGTGAAGAATTGGAAACATTTCTTAATGGTCAAAGAAACAATAATACATACTGATCATCAACCACTTCAATAATTGCACTCACAAACTAAATTGCAGCAATCAAGACACTATAGGTGGATGGGTTTCCTACAGTAGTTTCATTTACATAATATATAAAAAGGGCATACACAATAAAGTTGCAGATATGTTGTCTAGACCAATCATAAATGCATCTACTATACTTAAACATAACTCAGTAATTCATGAAAGCTACATTGAACAATATGCTCAAGATATAGACTTTAAAGATGTATATGCAGCTTTAAGTAATGGCAAAAAAAGGTAGAAGGATTGGATTACTATGTTAAGGACCAACTCTTGTATCATTTGGGAAAGCTATGCATTCCATAAACAAAGAGAATTAACATAATTAGGGAGGCACATACTTCCGTGATATTAGGTCATTTTGGTGTAAGTAAAATAGTTACACAGCTGCAGAGATACTGTTATTGTCCAAACATGCGTAAAACAGTTTCTAGATATGTAAGAGTGTGTACCATGTGCGCTAAAAGAAAGCCCGGCAATAGAAAACTAAGCTTGTACACTCCACTGCTAGTTCCTTCCCATCCTTGGGAAAGTGTTTCCATGGACTTTGTTGGGGGATTACCAAAATCTAGAAAGGGACATGACTATTTATATGTTATTGTGGACAGGTTCAGCAAAATGTGTATTTTAATACCTTGTAATAAGCAAATTACAGTTGAACAAACAACGAAATTGTTCTTTCAGCATGTCTGGGTGCATTTTGGGTTACCCACTTCCATAGTATCTGATCGAGACTCCTAATTTGTTAGGAAGTTTTGGTCAACTCTGTGGGAATTAATGGACACCAGACTCAAGAAAAGCACAGCCTTTCATCCACAAATAGATGGCCAAATAGAGGTAGTCAACAGGACAATGATCCAGTTACTCAGGGGTTATTGTAGCAAGCATCCCAATCTTTGGGATGAACGCTTATGTTATGTGCAACATGCTTACAACTGTGCTAAACATTCTTCTACACAGAGATCTCCTTTTGAGACCTGTTTTGGTTTCATACCAAGGCCTCCGTTGGATTTTGTCTTTGAAAAAGACATTGCAGTTGTTGGACATAGTGATGTGGACAAAGCAACCAGATTCATTGAACAGATCCAAGAAATTCACCAAGCAGTGCAGGAACAGCTCGGAGAGAGCCAAGACAAATACAAGGCAAGGCATGATAAACACCGAGTGGAGCACAACTTCCAAGTTGACGATCAATTCTGGTTGTATATCAACAAGGACAGAATGCAAGGTGAAGGAAAGAAGTTGAAGCCAATAAGGTATGGGCCTTTTTAGGTACTTGAGAAAATTGGTGAGAATGCTTTCCACCTTGATTTGCTAGCATACATGCACATCTATTCAATAGTAAATGCAGAAAATTTAAGATTGTTTGAACCTTCATTAATTGAAGATCCTGAAGAGCAAAGTCAATTGCCTTCAATTGATGATATGTTGCCTGAATACCTCAATGATCTGCAGGAAGATACAGTTTTGGACAGGAAGATGGCTACATGCAGAGGGGATGTGGAGTACCTTAGAATTGGACTCAAAGGTTCAAAACCCAGCAGTGCAAAATGGATAGAGATTGGGCAAGTGAGGCAGTTGTATCCTCACTTAAACAATGCTTCAAAACCAACTTTTAGTGGTCCAAAAACCTTTTCAGTGGGAAGGCGTGATCCAAATGGATCCAGGAAACACTTTTTATCTTCAAAACTTAAAGAATTCATGCCAAAAACCAAGGAAAAATCACATAAGGAAGCTTTTCAAACCACTATCGAGAGGTAAAAACCCATGAAATTAGTGAAAAGACAGAGTATTGGAGGCAGAACAACGTAATACACAGTAGCTGCCATATCTGGCCTATCAACAGTCTAGATCTGCGTAGCGGATCACAAGTAGTGGTGACCTTCGGTAGGGATCGGCGGGATTCACATAGGAGATGTGACAACGATTATCGGTTATCAGCGCAAAGCTCATGAAAGTTGCGACGACAATTGGTGGAGTTAATCTGGACCATCGATCAAGCATGTAGATCGACGACCATATTACATCACTAGATTTCTATCGGTGGATTGCATAAGCACTTACAATGGCCCAGGGTTTGTTGCAATGAGCGATTGTGATATCGCAATCAGAGCAGCCTAATGAAGCGGGGTTTATGGTACATGCATACATGCGATCCGATGGATCGAACCCGATAAATATTATAAGCCATATTACATGGATCCTGAGATCCGCCAAGCATCATTTTTAATGTATTTTGCAGTTTCATTTGTTAAATTAAATGAAAAGGGGAAAGCACCGATGTGATATTCGAACCCAAAAGGGTACCTTAAGGCTATCAAATATAGTTTCAAGTCCAGAGGAAAAACCATTTATAACGAATTTTCACAGTTTTTAAATATTTATGAAATGCAAAGGGATAGAGCCATTGTGATTTGCGACAGCGACAATAGGCAGACCCAATGGGAGAATAGGGAGGATTTAAGGATTTTTTGAAGTCTGATATATTGGGTTTTGGTAGACTTTCTCTGTTAAAATTAATTTACCATGTGATTAACAGAGCGTAGCTATTTTACGTGTTGCAAAGGCCAGAGGCACTCTAGCATTACAAAATGGGTGGCCACCTCCTCTCCATGCATTAAGCAATGAGTGTATAACATTGGCAAAGGTATTCAAAGTGAACAGAGGCCGGGGAGACCGAGAGACGGGAAGCTGAAACAAATAGGCAACGTTGACTTTAAAGCCACAGACAAAGAGCGAAGAAAATAAGGCAGTATTGCAAGCAAATTCCAAGACAAAGTTAGGACAGAGACAAAGAGCACTGAGGGAATCAGTGTACTCAGAGAAAACTTGAGAGGTTCAAGTAAAGCTCTTGTTATTGTATTATGTTGTGTGTGAAGCTCAGATTGAGCTCACTGTTGTAAAAAGAACTCTGCTTGAAGACATAATAGAGAGGCCACCACTAAAGTCTGGACCAGGAGATGTAGCCCAGGAGTATTGGGTGAACTCCTCATTAAACTTGTTGTGTCATGTGTTGTCTATTATGTTTTGTTTATTGCTTCATTGTCTGTGCATTTCGCAATCTTATCGATCCATTGCTTAAAACGACATAGACAAATCCATGAACATAAGTTTGTAACACCTTATTGTTGTATTAGCTCTCATTATCAGATCATTCAAACTTTGAATTCTCTTCTCAGTATACTGTTCATAGCTCTGATACCATGTAGAAAATATGTGATAGGTTAACTCAATAATGCAATATAAATTAAAGAAGAATACTATAACTTGCTTCTACTATCAATTTGCGGAAGCTTAAAGATCAAGATGAACAATATAACTAAAAGAAGAAGAATCAATGGCACAATACACATGAAAATACTTTGGGGAAAGTCTTAGATAAATATCGCACACTATTGTATTATCATACAGGGTGGAAATACATAGGAATTATACAAGGCCATAGTTCTCACAGCTAGCCAGCTCTCAGTACAATCCTCACAGATGCTCACAAGAAGTATTGGCTTCTCTCCAGCCTTCCTCTCTACCCTCCAAGCTCCTATTTCCTTGCGTTGTTCCTTGTGGATGATTAGCCTAT
>APFE030704217.1:16432-31406 GCA_000404065.3 Pinus taeda | reverse complement strand
TTCATTGTGTTCTTCCTTTCCTTTTGCTGAAGCTTTGAATGCAGCTTCTCTCATATCTGATGGTCCTCCTTTTCTCATTTCAAAGGCTGTTAAGATTCCGTCAAGCTGTGTCATAGTGATACTCTGCAGATCCTGTTTTTATTCTATGGCAGACACTTTGGATTCAAATTTAGCAAAAAAGGATCTCAAAACTTTCTCAACTAAGGTAACTTCCTTAATTTCTTTACCCAGATTCTTCATACAATTGACAAATTCATCTATACGTAAGAAGTAACTAGCTATACTTTCATCAGTATGCATCTTAAGAGTTTCATACTGAATTTTGAGAGTTTAAAGCTTAGCACTTTTTACCTGAGAGTCTCCTTCATAGCTTAGAATAATTTTGTCCCATATTTCTTTGGTTGATTTGAGCTACATGAATTTAACAAATTCTGATTGTGACAACTTCCCAATAAAGTATTGACAGCTTTGGCATTGGTTTCATATTTCTTTTTACCTGTCGTATCTGTAGGAATTGTTATTGGAACTGTATATCCTCCTTCCACAGCTTCCTAGACATCCGTTCCAAGCAATTGTATATAGGCCATGGTTCTTATTTTCCAATAAAAAAAGTTTCTCCCATCGAAGATTGGAGGTCTGATGGATCCAATGCTTTCTTGATTATTCATGATGATGGATCTCCCTTTAAGCGATCAAGCTTCTTCTGAAGGACCTGATCTGATACCAATTGTTGGAAATAATACTTAGGGGGTGAATCAATATTATCAGATCAATAATTTTATTTCCGAAACTTATTTATATACACTACTTCAGTGAAGTGAACTAGAGTGCACACATGACTGTGCTTAAAGAAACCAGCGTATATGCAGAGAATTTGTGATTTAGACAATTTATCATGTGTTGAGATTAAACCAGTGTATCGGAGATTTATTAGATAGTGCAATAAAAGCAGAATAAAGAATCACACATAAGCAACACACATGAACACCAATATTTAAGGTGGAAACCCAATGTGGGTAAAAACCACCTGCTACTGTCATCTTTGTCTTCTTTTAATAATAAGAAAATCTGTTTACAATCTTGTATTGGTGCAGACTCATACCAGTACACAGGCTTCTACCTGCAGAAGGTTACAACCTTCTCTCGCTTTCCAGCTTCTACTGAAAGGGAGCTACAACCCCCTAGCTCTTGTATTAGCCAATATATTTACTAGTACGTAGGTGCCAACCTACAGAAAACTTCACTCTTCCACCAGGGACCACGTTTCATAAATTTTCAAACTAGATGCTCCTAGTAAACAAAAATACACATGAAAGCCTCATTCATCCAATTTTCATACTGGACCCATCAAAGCTTTTAAACTTAAACTGCATCAACCAATATTCAGTTAATCCAAATAATCAGATCACTGACACTAGAACACTATGCTGAACCCAGAACCCTACATCATCATCCAAAACCATTTGTAACCTCAAAAATCATCCATTAGAGTGTATATGCTACTTGGTTGAACCCAACTTGCATATATCTTAAAGATACTGAATCATAAACTGTTGAACCACATACTGTACCAATCAGTGGCATTCTAAAGATATATTGTGATATTACAGAGTTCAAAATAGATAGCAACAAGGATCACCCTTCCTTCTTAATCAATCAATCAATCGGACTTAATTTCCTTATAAAACAGTTTTACGTTTAGATCTAAGAGGACTTCATTGACAGACAACAACAAAACAATAGAATTTAATCAAATAGATCAATCAACTCTGAACATAAGCTTTTCTTTTTGTATACACTGCTTGAAAGAGTCGAAACTACATGTACACGTGCTTTGGCCAAACGAACTTTCATACAAATCTGTAAATTTTGACTCAGAACTTTGATGCAATTTCAGACTTCAGACAAACTCAGATCATGATAGATAACAAGTAGAACTGGTGCAAAACGTCAGATTTGGTCTCAACCAATATTAGATCATTCAAGAATAAGTCATTTCAAGTCTCATGATTCCTGATCCAATTTTGAACTCAAGGTGCTCATGAAAAGTTTAGATCCAGTCCCAAACATAACCTTGCAACATAATATATACTTTAGATATAAGTATTCCTTAGAATCTCATTGCTTGCACACCTTGGCCTAATGCTCTTCTCCTCATTATATAATCTTAGGCCTTTCTCAATACCTTGGACCAAAACCACTTAGGACCAATACCTTGGACCCAATACCTAGGGTCAATACCTTGGAACAAATGCCTTAGACTAATTACCTTGGCCCAAAATACCTTGGATCAAATACCTTGGACTAAAAACTTGGTTTTCCAACATGTACACTCTTTTCCTCCTATGAAAGCGTGTGTATACATTATACGCTTTTTTTTTTTTGTTAAACCGTGTGTATACACGCCTTGGACAAAGTGAACCAGCGTATACCTCTCTTTCTTCATCCTTTGGAGTCTGATTTGTAATCCTTTGCTGTTGACCTGATGCACTGTGAAATTTCATCTGAGTGAGTTTCCATCAAGGACAACACCTGTATCATAATGCCAACATTGATTTCTTAAACTCATCTGGAAAGTATCCCCTATCACTCCTCCTGTAAGGATGATAATGATGATGATCATAATGCTTGCCTAAATCAGAACTAGAATAATACCTGTATCCATCACCTCTCCTATATGGAGTATCAAACAACCTTCCATCTCTCACTGTGTCATCTTTGTCTGATCTATGACCACCATGAGACCTGCTTCCATATGCCCCATTAGTTTTGTCCTCCTGTCCATGTTTGATATGAAGTGGCTCTTGTCACTGCAATTCTTATAAAATTTTAAGGAGTATTGCATTAACCTTTTCTTGTTTCTCTTATGTCTGCATGCTTTTTGCATTGTCCACCTTACAACTCCTTATTTCTTCCTTCAAGCTTCTCAATGTGTCTGCTAAATCAGAAGAGTGTCCAACACCACACTGTTCATTTGATTCATAAGGAGAATCTTTGTAGTCTACCATCTTGCTAACCATTTTGATCTCTTTCCTGCAAGTCATGCTATACCAGCTAAACCAAATCACAATAAACCAATGTACGTTAGCATAATTCGGGGAGGATATCTCATCTACAAGATCATCCAAATCAGTGTAATACATGTACAACATAATCATAATAAATATATACACATAATACATACACACATAACCATATAACCATCATTATAGCTAGAGTCCAACCATCAATGCACGACCATATCAACTACACATATCATGACCTCATGCAGGAAAACAACAACCATATCAATGTACACTAACAATATGCAAGCATAAACAACATGTAACCAATTATCCACTCATGACGACACACTTCACAACAACATCCACATTCACATGGTAGCATCACTACAACCATGACCAACACCATGCATATGAAATAAGCATATAGACCACAAGGATGAGTAAAACACGTGCAACCGACATGAATGCAAGACTAACACACACCAGCCATCTAGTTCGAGGGGTGAACCATGCTCTAATAGCACTCTGTAACACCCTCCTCCCACATCTACCCAAGTAACCAACCAACCAGGGTAAACATTTGACGAGAAGTTACTAGGATATGATTCAACCTCCTAAATCACCTTAAGGAAGTGGAACTGATGGAAACACACCATACAAACCTTCCACATCAATAACATGACTCTCGAGAACCATCCAAAACTCTCAGGTAACCAACTGTTTAGACCAATTAACTCTTAAAATCTCCCTTGATATGGGTATGCATGCATCCAGAAGGCTCTGGACGATCCCACAATGTGGTATTCTAGCATGCATGGACTTTTCCTCTTAGTGTTGTGCTTACGTCCCCGGGATTTGAGCCACTTTTTCAGGACCAGAGACCAAGTCACTGCCCAAAACTAAATGACACCTTCAAAAGATAAATATAACAATGGAATGATGATACAAATGCAATTACTTGAGAAAGGGCTTAACTGGACCCCTACTAACAATGACAGGCATTTCGTCAAACATATCACAAATATGTAATCTATAGGAGTAAACAACAAATATGAGCATATAGGTCTCATACTTATCTAACAACCACTAAGAAGAATTGATCCCTTATGTCATTAGTTGCATTATCATCTATTAGGTCATAGATACATTTTTCTTTCATTTACAAATCAAAACATCAGGAGAGCCATACACCATCATTGTCATAATACATGCTTATAACCAACATAATAACAAAAAAAAATATCAAGGATACATCAGCCATAGAATCCACATATAAACCAATACATTGTACATAAGATATCAAGGAAAGAACCTCTTATTAATGAATGCAAAATCCAACCCAGGATGGGACCACCACATTCCACCCAACCATAGAATGGTTGAGCCAATTCTCTCTTTAGCCATTCACCTCCGTGCCATATTCCAAGCATGAATGTAAGACTCAAACCAAAAGACCCAACTAGGGAATCCCGAGGCTAAACCATCTCACCCTCATCAATAGAAACTAGGCTTTACTATAATCCATCCTGAATCACTAAGCCAACACAATAAACATGTAATAACAAGATTTACCATGATGTCCACTAGATAAATAGGCCAAAACAATCATGGATGCCACTAGATTTCTCCACCTACACTGTGAGGTATTTTCCTATCTCCTAGTCTCTCAAGCTTTATTGCAATCCACACCGAATCACTAGGCCCTAAACCAAGACCCACTCTCCAGGATTTACCGCATATCCCATCCCAGGATTATTAGGCATCATGGAGGGAACCCACCTCTAGTATTTACTATATATCGCTCCATTCACCGATCAAGGATTCCTAGGCCCATTGAGGCAACACAAAATCTGACTTTACCACAACCCATAATCTGGTTCAGGGGTTACTAGGCCATGTGTTCTATTTTTCAGAGATCCACCTCACTCAAATTTGAATCCATCAGACAATCCAAATCACCCAAAACATGAGAACCCCATCAAACCATTTCTATCCAGAAATGGCAAGCATGGGTTGAAACACTGCCACACTTGGAAAAACCGATGCCATAACAACAAAAGAACCACATGCAATACCATGCATGCCAAATCTAGCAAGGAAAACACACGTGCAATTTGATACCTGCGAAGAATATTGTTGTAGCTGCTTGATCCTACTCTTCCTTTCTTGCTCCTTCGTTCCTCTTGGCTTCTTTGCCTTTCTTGATCTAATGCCAAAGTGCTACAAGAAAACTCTAAGTGTCCAAGAGTGAGAGTGAGAGAGAGAGAATAATGAGAGAGCTCCAACGCTGAACTAACAAAAGGGACCAACTAATCCTCAAAAGCATTTTTATCAATTAGGCATCTATTTTCTTCATTTTCCATTATTTTCCTTCATTTTCCTCCTCACATGCAACCTGTGACATTTCAACTTCCTTTTCTCCTAATTTCCATTATTTTCATAAATAAATGTGCCAAAAATGCCATTTTTCCTTTTCAAAGCCTTAACCATTGCCTTTACCAATTTCCTTAGCCATAATAAACCCATGGACACCCACACTAGGATGTTTTCGCCAACATTCAGCTTGGAATAAGTGTCCCATTAACTGTGGTTATTACTTTTCCTTTATTACCTTTTATTACATGGAATTTTCACCAGGGCCGTCACACTAAAATTTTAAATTATAATCTTCAATATCACCTAATAGATTTATTATTTTCAATTAGATGAAGTAATCTTGTTCTTAAAACTTCCCATATTGTGATTCTAAGCATCTTATAAAAAAACCCCAAGTATAATGATACAAATATAGCATCCTTTGAACTAACCATTGATACCATTGAAAATGTTTTATCTCCAAGTTTAAAATTGCTATGTGAATCCTTTTCTTATCATCCATAATATTAAGCAATTCAAAATACTTCTCTATTTGGTTCACCCATGTAAATACCTATGTTCCATGAAACCTCATTAATTCCACCTTGGGAAAGTTCACTCCCCTTGGAAACAATCCATAAGTAAGTTTGTTATTAGAGTTGAATCCCCTTGAAAATTTTGGTATTGAAAAGTTTATCAAATGTAGCACTACCTTTATTTTCATGATTCCCTTCATTCATATTGTCAATTTTAGGGAGTCTCCCATCTAGGGATTGTATGATCCTTTTTAGGGAGCCTTCCAATTATTCCTTATTTTCATCCATCTTTTGTTTAATTGCTTCAACTTTATTTCCAACTGTTCCTTATTTTATTCATTCTTATTTTCCATTTTTTATTCTATTTTTGTTTGAGAAGTAATCAAATAAACCTTATTCATTGACCTATCATTCAATTCGATGACTTGATCATCCAATTTGGATGTTTAGCTTTTTATATCTCTATTTTTTTCACGAGTGATGGAGAATCTTTATGGAGGGTTAATTAGTGTAGACAATTTTGGATCTTTATTTGGAGCCATGAGAAAACATTACTAGGTCTTATGGAAAAGGAAGTGTCAAGTACTGTAGATATATGATATACAAATAGGGACTGACAATAGTATTCAACCAAATATCTAAGGAAACTAACTAAGGAGGCTCAAACATGCCCTTAATCATACTATTGAACTATCCAATTAATAGAGACTGGTCTCCATGAGTGATTTTCTCAATGTACTATAGCAACAAGAAGGCCAAATAGCTTATCTAAAGTTGGTTTTAGGTATACCTAGGGGAATTCCTATATACCTAAAGGTACACAGAATTGAGATTCTACATATAGGTACTGCCTAATGCAATACTACTTGAAGGGGGACTAATAAGGGCTACAATGGATTCCAACAAGGCGAAAACATGTGTAGTTCCCATATGTATTCTTCCCTTATTATAGTTTTACCCACTAAATGATATATCATCATGCTATTTAAAGATGCTAGAACACATCCCTACAAAATATCTGGAAATTGAGCTTTTCAACCCCTTAATAAAAAGATCTTAAAATCACCTGAACTTCCACAAGATATATCTCATGGATTATAATGAGTTAAAATTTTAAAAAGATTCCAGATCTAATTCAGTATGTCTCCTCAAAATCCTGAAAAATTTTAGAGTTATAAATTTCACTAAAAATAGTTTATAGAAAAAAGTCCAAGATAACTCTTCTAAAATTTATTTTAGGATTAGTTAGAAACCCTATCTTCCACTAACTATGTATCCAAATTAAAAAAAAAAATTGAAAATTTTATCACCTATACATGATATTTTTCCTTAGTGTCCACAAAATTTCCCTACCTTAAACTTCATAGAAGAAACATTATAGTGAAAATAAATAATGGCTCATTTGAAATTGATTTTAGGATCAGCCACAAACCCTAACTTCTAACGGATATAGCTTTGAAAGAATAGTGAAACAAAACTTGAAATTTCTATCATATATAATTTGATATTTCTGTCAAATCTTTGTTGGAAATAAATTTTTCACATCCATGCAAATGATGCCAAATCTGGATGTTTCACTATCTGAAGAAACACTGTCATTGATCCCCAAAAAATATGGAAGAAATTCCTCTCCATGAAGTATAATAATCCTAGATTACATGCCTCAAAAAACCTAATTTTAGATATCACCTTAGGTACCCATAGGACAACCTGTGATGGTGCACCTTGTAAAGAAAACAAGTAGTGATCCTCACTACCAACCTTGATTAATAGTGTGACAGTATTTTTACATGGTTAAAAATAAAAAATTTCAAAGAATCTTCTATTCTAGAAGCCTCAAGAATGGTATCTATTCCAAATTGGTGGAGATTGGGCTCATATTCCTCCTATCTTGGATCTCATTCCTCCAATTATGGATCTCATTCCCTTCATTCTGGATCTCACACCTTCCTTAATGGATCTAAACTTCCACTCTTTCCCTATAAGTGTAGAAATTCCTTGTAGATTCAAACTGCTTACGTAATATTCTAAAACAAAAGACTTTAATATACTCTACTCATCAACAGAAATAATTAAATGATCGAGAAATAACAAAACATGAGACAAGATTCAATCACATATGCTCAAATATTTATATAAGGGGAAAGCTTGCTGCTCAAAACCCCTTCCTATTTGTGTATTGCATTAGATAAAAAAAATAGAGAAGATCTACAAAGATTTCTCAACCCTGAGCAACCTCTGCACTAGTACAATCTATCTCACTACCTCACAAGTTGACTTTGGCCAATACTTAGCAATTTTTTTTGCCTTCCAAGCTCCTATTTCCTTGGGAATTAGCCCCCAATTAATTAGGGAAATTCCCAATTAGAATTGCACAATTCTTGTAGGCACTTCTCTAACTGCCTGCACCACCTGTACAACTCGGAAAGTTATATAACTAATAGCACACTTCCCTTGAACGCCAATATCAATTGGGTAACTCGAATTTCACGCATGCATGAGTTAATTATGACTAGTTTTTTGGTTAACTGGTTGAACACATGAAGTTGCACCCCATTGCTAGATCTCCTACTAGTTCCTCCAATAATTGGAACTAATTTAACTGACATTAACTCAGTTTAAAGAATTAAACTATTAAAGTCAAATTAAACTCAACCTAGGCTCCTAAAATTTAGGAACCTCTCTACATGACTAAATTTAGGAACTCAACTCAAATTAACTGAGCCAACTAAGTGAAATTAACTTAGTTAACTCATTCTTGTTGTCTTGTAATGTGGAATTACAATTTTCTCCTAATTTAATTCAAGGGGAAATTAAATCAGGATTTTCTTGTTGCCATTTTCAACATTCCCTCTAGAAAAGAAAGGGATTATCTGCTACCCCGATCCCGCCTCTATGTAATTCGAATTTGTATCTTGACAATGCCTCCATAAAAATATTTGCATCCTATTCCTCTATAGATTTGTATTCCAACAACATGATTCTCCTCTGCACACAATATCATAGATGGTGATACCGGATGTCAATATGCTTGGATTGATCATGAAAAATTGGATTCTCAGAGAGTTTGATACAACTCTAGTTCTCACAGTAAATCACACTGGGATCCATCATCTGACGAAATAACCAACAAGAATCTTCCTAATCCAGATAGTTTCACGAGCTCCTTGACTAACATCCATGTACTCTGCTTCCACTAAACTGAGTGCAACTGAACTCTGCTTCCTGTTGTACCAAGAAACGGTTGCTAACCAAATACTAAATATGCCTCTTGATGTGCTCTTCCTGTCTAATGTACTATCTGCCCAATCTGCATCTTTGAAGCCTTACAAATTCACTCCCTCTCTCCTCGTGTACCAAATACCGAGCTGAGTGATGCCTCTGAGGTATCTCAACACATGTTTGGCTACCTTCCAATACAGTTTGGTTGGCTTAACCATTGATTGAGTAAGATGGTTAACTGCATAACACATGTCTAGTCGTGTGCTCACCAAGCTGCCCGTAAATAGTAGCCTCCACTACTTGACTTGAAGTGGCATCTTCCTTCCCCCAATTCCATACTAGAGGAGTCTTCATGGGTTTGCTTCTCTCCATGTGGAAATTTCAGTATATCATTGGTATCTCATTGGAACTTCTTCATTAGTAATCTTATAGTTTTATTTCAATAGTTCAAATGAGGCAAATGATAAGGGTATATGCTTTCCATCAACAAACTCATTGTTTTCCTCATGTTCGATGTCAAGACGGTGATACTATTGACTTATAATAGTATGAAAGTCCTCCTTCAGTAATTGAAATGAAGCAAAACACAAGGGAAAAGTTTTTTCACCTGATCCAATATCTTCTTCATGTTCTTTATTTCTATCATAACTGACACAAGCAAGCTGACTTCTTTCTATAAGTTGTTGAAATTCAACATCCTCTCACTGAGAACATGTTGTTAGTTTCTCTTCATGAATGCCTTCAAGTAAATATATAAAAAAAGTTAGTTTCTAGCTCATGGTGAAATAAATCATCAGCCTTCTTCTGCAAATTTTGTTTGGAAAGGAAGTCTTCTTCGCTACTCTCTTTGTATTATTTGATTTTTTGGCTTTCTAAAGTTCAAATTCCTGATTTGTGGAGCAGGTTGTTGGTCCCTTACAACAAATTTTTTGCCTACGATGAGTTTCTCCATCATTTTCTGCATAGTCTTCATCATAGCATCCAATCTGGTATCCAAATATATGGTAGCTTCTCCCTTGACTACTGTCTTTTTTTCTATTTTCGTTTTAGCTTTTTTTGTAAGAAAGTTAACCTACTCCTACTGCATCATTCTGCATAACTTCAAGAGTTGCCAGATTTCTTTCTCTCAATTTATAGGCCTTTTCAACATCAAATTCATCTAGGTAATAAGGCATAGCCAAACCTGGGAGAGGCTTTATGTTACCAGGTATGGAATTGTAAATTTTATTAAATCTAGTCGAGAACTCCTACACTTTCTCACTATGCTACGCCTTTAGATTCCTATACTTAGCCATAATATGAAAAGGGTTCTTTTTAACCTCCCACCTTTCCAGGAAAGTGTGCTCAAACTGTTGGACATTAGTAATAATTCCAACTGTCAAGCTTCTCTACCACTTCCTAACATCTCCTAAAAGGCTTTGAGCTAAAAGCCTCATCTTAACATCATCATGGTCAAATTCTTCAAGATTTGCAAAGTCATTCATTTTTGCTATGTGTTATTGTGTTGTACTAGGTCTAGCTCCATCAAATTGAGGTAGCCTTTGACCATAGTTTTGTTGTAAAGCATGTAAATGAGCTTGTAGATTTAATGGAGCATATTGTTCAACACTCATGATGGTGGTTTTTTGAGATGGACTTGTACTAGCTTGACTATGATTATCATTTAGATCTTGCTCAAGATCACCAATACAATAAGGAGACGCATTTGCAACTTTAGGGTAATGATATACAATTTTAAAATGGGAATCATGGGCAGATATGTAGTCTTCATTTGGATATATTAGATGAAGGAAAATCATTTTGACATTCTCAGAAAAGGACAAGAGATATATGATGAAAAATAATAAGATTTCTTGCAAAAAATGGAAGTTTTGATACCTGGTATTTCTAAAATGTCTTTCTATTCCTGTGTCAAAAATTCTTATTCTCCATTGGAGTCTTTGAATCTAAATGTAACATTGATTGGAATCGCCAGGTGAATGTACAACTTCCTTGTGTTTGACTTTTGTCCACCATCAACAATCAGATCTGAAACTTTGATGATCTTTCCTGGATAAAATTAAACATTTTTTTCCCAGCAATGACACCATAATGTTAGCACTCTGTAAATTTTCCTAGGTTGAGGAGAGAAATTCCAGAGGTAACCACATACCACTTTTAGGTTAGGATGCATCCCTACTAGCCTTGGAGAGGGCTCTCTCACTATGGTTTCTTTTAGTCAATCTAGTGTCTAAAAACTCTTGATTTTAGGCTAGCTATAGGGATTAAAAAGGTAAATTTATGTTGTTGTTTGAAGGTAGGTGGAAGAAAGTAGATCTACCTCAAATTAGAACACTGTTTTTAGGTTCAAGTGAATAAGGTATATGATGGGATTTTGTGCAAGGGAAAGATAGGAAGGTTGATTGATATTTAACCAAATCTCATTGTAGTGAGTGGATGACTGCAGTATCAGAAAGGATGAAAAATAGAGAATCAAAATACTGATGAATTCATATTTCCATAGAAGAAAATGGAACACATATGATTAGCTGATCTAAAATAGAGCACTAAGTGAATTCTGACATATTATTTTCAAGATGAGCATGAAGAATGTTCACACCATCAAAATATGTATTAGAAATAGAACATAAAGGAACACACATACTGATAATCACTGGCACAAGTATCCTTGTCAAAACAACTTATGCCTTCTTCTATTCACTTGAGGAAATGATTCAAAAATGTAGAATTGTTCAGCTTAGCTTCTTCCCAATGACCAACCCCTTTTCCATCACATGTACATCATAATATATACTCAAAATATTTGGTTCTCACCTTTAGCAGTCTAATTCCTCATTAGGAATGTTGTTCTTAACTTTTGTAAGGAAAATAGAACTAACTGCTAAAAACTAGGGACTTGTTTAAACCAATTCTTTTCTAAGTATTTATATTAATTCCTTAGCCCCAAATCAATATTGTGAGTGTCCAAGTGTTTTATTACAATTAATAATACCTAAAAAAAGTTACATCATGTTTTGACCAAGCTAACTCGCTAAAAAAGATGACTATCTAGTTTCACAACGCATTCGAAGCAAGTCTGCTACGAAACAGGGACTGAATTTATGGAAAAATAAGGGTAAAAAACTAGCTCATATCTCCTAAATCCTGACAATTGTTGAAAAAAAAAAAGGAATTTTTTGTATATGAGAGTGTCCATGAGAGAATCCTCTCTCACTTTCCAAAAAATCTTCTCCAGCTCTTCACAATTGGCACCTAAACATCATAACTAAAATATAAATGACAAAACTTGAAACATATACTCTAAAGATGCATTTGAGTTTTCCAATATATAAAACTTGTGAAGAAAATTAAGTATGGTTTTATTCTTTTTCCCATTCTTGGAAAGAACCTCTTTTATTTTTTCAAAATTCATTTCCATTTGGTCAGAAAACGCTTTTGAAAATGATGAAAAAAGAAGTCAGTTTCACAACAAATTTGTAGCAGAGTGTAGCAGACCTCCATGGTTGATATGGTTGCAGAACCTGCTTGGAAAAAAAAGAGAGAATGGGTATGTTTGGAATGGTAGTGTGATGGTGTAGAACCCATAAATTAGTTTTTACAATGCCTATAGACCTTCAAGATAACTGACTCCAACTTGCACAATAGAGTTTGAACTTCAAATTTGGAATTGATTTTTCTACTTCAAACAGATTGAGGAGAATACTTATCACTTACATACACCTTATAACACTTTTTCCTTATAACAAAAAAATTGACCAAACAAGGTGTATGACCAAAATTACAATAGAATAAAACTGATAATGTTTATCCTTATGTTTTTTTTTGGGCAACTTCAGCCAAAATATCAAGGTTGCTCTTCCTTCTTTTATTTGATGATTGATTTGCCTTATCTTGAGTAGTGAGCCTTAGAGCTCTTCTATATGATAATCCTTCCGCATGCTGAACTGGCTTTTGTGATGCCTTCTATCTAAGTTCTCTATTCTCCTGCTGCTTGGAAATGTAGGCCCACCTTTGTCTTTATACTGAGGTTTGAGGAAGTCCTTGCAATGTAACACATCCAATTCCATGTCCTTAAATCAATTTTCTCCTATGACTGGTTGGAATGTTCTATACCGAGTTAATTCAATGTGAAATATTCAATAGAAAAGAGGAAACACCTTACGCAGAGACCTAAGAGCATTTAACCTCCTTACGTAGCGATTAGGTAACACTAGTTAATTTTGCAGCATTTGTGCATCGATTATTTCCCATGAGATTTGAATGTTCCCCTTCAGCTTCTAAAACCTTCTTGAACCTTGACACTACCCCAGAGCTTGAAATGAATCACATATGAGGGAGAACGAGAGAGGTTCAAAGAAATTTGAATTTTATTCCTCCCAAAACTCTTTTCTTGTCATGAAGGTGGTTTTGCATGATGACATGAGAAGGTACTTTTACAATCATGAGTAGGACATGACACTACCTGACTTCATAACTAACTATAAATGACTCATATCACTAAAATGGCCTCCTCAACTGACTTAGAATGAGAAAATTCCTCATGATATGACCCCTTTCGCTCATATAATAACCCTTTTATCACACAAATATTTACAATGGCTTTGACCAATTTGAATATTTTGTAAAAAGATCCCTTAGAATATGAGACTCATGAAAACAAAAGTTAAATTTTACAATAGACCCTCAAATTAATAGTAAGACAGAAAAACTACGATCCCTATATTATAGGACCCTAACAGTTCTGTCTCAACTAGCTCACTCATAAGATCCATGTACCCAATGTACTAATATGGTGACCTCCTTTACCTGCGCTGTGATGTGGGTTCTCCCACATTCTCTCTAGCATCATGCAAGAATTTTTCAGCTTCCTCGGTGCACTTCCTTCCATCTCTGGATGTCTTTGCATGAGTGGTTGCTTCCACTCTTTGCTCCTCTTCTTGTGGCCGCTCCAAGTCATCTTGTTGTTCTTCTTTTGGAGCCAAAAGATCGTCATCTTCATGTAACTAAAGCTCCCTCTCAAGGGAACATCTCACGACCTTCCCTTCATCAAATTTCACATCTCTACAAACAACTGTCATCTTGTGAGATGAAAGGTACACCTAATAGTTGTGAGGTGTATTAGCGTACCCCACAAATATGCCCAACTCAACTGTCAGCTCTAGGTTTTTCCTTTCATCCTTGGTAACATGAAAATAAACTAATGAACCAAAGATCCTTAAGTGTGACACATTTGGTTTCTTCCCTGAAAAAGCTTCTTTTAGTGTACTCATCCCGAGAATCTGACAAGGAATCTTGTTTTGCACATATACAATTGTGTTGCATGCTTCAACCCACAAGTGCAATGGTATTCCCTGATCATGTAACATCATTATTATAAGAAGAGCTTCGGCGTAAATCACATGAAAGAGACCTTTATCGACGCGTTTCGAACCAACTAGTGTGGTTCATCGTCAGGACAAGTTGAAGAAACAGATCTGGCCAAGCAAGTTAAATAGACTGAGCAGAGACTCTAACGGCTATATAACGGCTATTTTTGACCCTAGGACCCAGCCCAACTTATATTAATAAATTTAATATTTTTATAATATTGATAATCTAGAAATTAGTAAAATTAGGTACAATAACTTGATCTTACGTAATTTATTAATTAAATAACATTAGGTTATTAATCAATTAATATTAATGGTTATTATAAATTAGTTATTAGTATTACTATAATATTAAAAATTAATAATATAATAATCTATTTCTAGAAAATAGTAAAAATTAGTTATAAAGAGTAGTAATTTATTTAACTAAATAGGTTATTAATAAAATCTTACTAGTGGTTATAATAAATTTATTATTTGATTTCTA
>APFE030704211.1:0-14139 GCA_000404065.3 Pinus taeda | reverse complement strand
TCAAAACTTCTTTCACTGCGATCTTGATACATCTATTGCTTCATTCTATTCTGCGCCAAAGTGAGGTTATCTTTTAAGAGTTCGAGAACTTGTTGTTGATGCTCGATGTGATATTCCGCTGCTTGAACTTTATAATTTTCTCTTAAATATGATGTGACGGATGGTGGATGATATCAATAAAGTGCCATAAATGGGGTCATTTTTGTTGCAGTATGGAAGGAAGTGTTATACCACCATTCATCTAGAGGAAACCATTTGACCCATTGTGTTTGATTATCAAAGACAAAGCAACGAAGATATCCTTCCAAAAATTTGTTTACTAGCTCAGTTTTCCCATCAGATTGAGGATGATAAGATGAGCTATGAGCTAACTAAGTACCGAGACAAGAAAATAATTTTGTCCAAAAAATTCTAGTGAAAATGGGATCTCTGTCGCTTACAATAATCTTTGGTTTTCCATGTAGCTTTTGAATTGTTTCCATAAATGTAGTAGAAATTGTACTGGATTTAAATGAGTGAGATAATGCAAAAAAGTGTGCATACTGGGTAAGTATGTCAACTACCACCTGATGACACTCTTTCCTTTGGACTTGGGTAAACCTATGATAAATATCCATTGAAAACTCCTCCCAACGTTGGCATGGAATGGATAAAGGTTGTAATAGACCTCGGGTTTTTATTTTTTCAACATTATTTTGTTGGAAAGCCAAACATTCAGCCACAAACTTTTCAATATTTGATTTAAGGCCATCCCAAAAACATTCCTTCTTAACCTTGTGGTAAGTTTTTAAAAATCCTGAGTGCCCTCCTAAGGTAGAAGTGTGCAATTCCATAAGAATGTTTTGTTTGAGTTGGGAATTCTTACATAAGTATAATCAATCTTTGTACCATAACAAATCATTTTTCCAAACTAAATGTATCATATGTACTGGGATCTTGTTGTAACTTTTGAATGAGTTCCCACACTTATTCGTTATTATTCCATTCATACCTTGCTTCATTTATCCAATATAGTTGGATAATAGAAATGAAACAACGCAATGCTTCCACATCGTCATCCTTTCTTGAGAGTGCATCTGCCACAACATTTTTCTTCCCTTTTTTGTAGATGATTTCAAAGTCATAACCCAACATCTTTGTGACCCATTTTTGCTACTTTTCTGAAGATAATCTTTGTTCTAAATATTATTTAATACTATCATGGTCCATTTTTACCTTGAAGTGTCTTCCCATTAGATAGGATCGCCATTTCTTAAGTGCATGTAGTATTTCCAACATTTCCTTCTCATAAATAGCTTTGTGTAAATACTTTCCTTTGATTGCATGACTTTCGAAAGCAATGGGCCTTTCTTCTCGCATTAAAATCACACCAATTCCATTTCCTTAGGCATCACATTCCACAATAAAGTTTTTTGTGAAGTCTGCATAGCTAAGACCGGTGCTTGGCACATTGCCTCTTTAAGATGTTCAAAGGCCTTTGTTGCTTTTGAAGTCCATGAAAATGCATCTTTCTTCAATAACGTTGTTAGAGGTGTTGCTATTCTCCCATAATTCTTAACAAACATGCGATAATACCCTGTCAACCCAAGAAATCCACGCAGATGGATTATGGATGTGGGGATTTTCCATTCCTTAATGGATTTAATTTTCCTAGGGTCTACCTTAACAACTTCATGAGATACAATATAACCCAGATATTCCACCTCTTGTACTCCAAAGAAACATTTGGAGCTTTTTTTTATATAATCATTTCTCCTCCAATAGTCTGAGCACCCTGTCAACATGTTGAACATGATCCTTCCAAGACTTTTTGTAGATTAGTATATCATCAAAAAATAATAACACAAATTTTCTAAGGAAGAGTTTGAAAATGGAATTCATCAAACCTTGAAATGTATAAGGTGCATTGGTAAGGCCAAAAGGTATTAACAAAAATTCATAATGATGCCCATCAGATATAAATGTTATTTTCATAATGTCTCCAGTCTTCATTCTGATTTGATGATATACGGAACGAAGATCCAACTTGGTGAAGTAAATTGATCCATGCAAATCATCCAATAATTCATTAGTGATAGGAATGGGAAATTTATCTTTAATAGTGAGCTTGTTGAGCTCCCTATAATCTGAACACATGCACCATGATCCATCCTTCTTGTGCACCAATAATTCTGGAGTAGAGAAAGAACTTTGACTGAGTTGAATTATACCAGTCTCTAGCATTTCTGCAACCATACTCTCAATTTCACTCTTTTTGGCATAGGGATATATGTAAGACCAGATGTTTCGAGGAAAACTTCCTTGAATCAAATGAATATCATGATCATGATCAAGAATAGGTGGGATACTTTTGGGAGTCTCAAATACCTTGGAATGATTGTCGAAAACTGTTTGGAGATCTAGAGAAATAGATGATTTCGATGTAGGAATCTCTAGCGAACATAATTGTGCAATTACGGCTTGTTTTTATTTCTTTAGAAGATTTTTCATTCCATTAGATATGATTATCTTTCTTAGTTCCTCTGCAATACCCCTTAATTCAAATTCCTTTCCTTCTGAGCAAAATTTCATGAAAAGTTCTTGAAAACTAAAAGCTATTGTACCCAAGGATTGTAGCCATTGGACTCCTAGTACAACATCAACACCACCCATTGGAATGGAAATCATTGGGATATTCAATACATATTATCCCATGGATAGCTTCATATTATGGCACTTTCCAGAGAAATTTATGGTTCCTCCAATTGCAACCATCACTTGACACTCTAATGTTGGATATAGAAAGAAATTGAATTCCTTAGATATCTTAATAGTTTGAGGAGTGGTAATTCCAGCCAATGCATTACAAGATATGGTCAGATTCATTTATTCTTTCTCTAGGGTTTGTTCCTAGTGTATATCCTCTTATTTTTATTTTCTGTTCTTTCTCTCCCTTCGCAATCTATGTTTAAAATAATTTCTTCTCAACACACTTATGACCATTAGTGTATTTTCTATCACAATTGTAACAAATCCCTTTTTCTCTTTTTTCTTCCAATTATTGTGGTGTCAACCTTATAGGTTGTGGAAGGCTAGGAGCAACAACACTTCCATCTTTATAGTTGTGAGTTGTAGGTTTCCTTGTTTCCATAATTTTTCTTTCCATTTTTCTTGCCAACCTGAATGCCTTCTGCAATGAATCAGGTTCCCAAAGGCAAACCTCATGTTGGATGTTATCCCTTAAAGTCCTTATGAACACATCAATCCTATGCTCCTCTAGATTATATTTTACCCTTATATTAAATTTTTGGAAGTTCTCAATGTGCTCCATCATTGAACCCTTTTGTTTGAGATTTATCAATTGGCTAAAAAAGGTGTTTCTTTTTGTATCTTCATAATGTGTTATCATTTCTTCCGTAAAATTTGCCCAAGTGACAATTTGTTTACAAGAGTAAAGCCATCAATACCATACAAATTGATTTGGTTCCAAATATAAAGTTTCAATGAATACCTTTTGTGTGTTTTGCACATTATCGAGATCAAAATATTGCTCCATCTGTAGTATCCATCTTACGATATCCTTGCCATCAAATTTCCTCATATCAATATTTAGAACATGGTGGGTCTTGAATCCAAAGTTAGAGTCTATGCAATCATCATTAACATTTCTTTTGTTCTCATGAGTTTCCTTTACTACTCTTTCACCATTAGTAAACATTTATTGTATCAACTTTGTCAAATTTGCCTTTAAATATTCCATTTTGTCTTCCATCTTAGCTTCCACACTATTCATCTTAGCTTACACACGTTTCTTTAAACCATCCATCTTATCTTCCATGTCTTTCTTTAAACCATACATCTTAGCTTCTATTACATTTTGTGATACTGAAATTTGTTGCACTTCATCTTATAATTTTGGTATATCATGTTACGTTTCTTCCTCTTCTTCATGAGTCATGCTAGAGATTTCAAGTTTCTTACAAGGTGTTTCTATTTTATTTCTTTGGGGCAACAACTAATGATAAATATGCTTTAATATGCCCTTTGAATTCCTCCAAACTAATTTTTCAAGCCAAACTCATGGAAAATTAAAAAAAAAAACTACACACCTTTTTTCACTTTGTAGGATCTCGATTTTTAATTTGATGTATCTCTGAAATTTCAGATCTCAAGTTTGAAATTGCCAAATGTGGTAGCTCTTTGAGTCATCTTTCCAATGCCACCATTCTGATAAAAATTGGATTCTCCAAGAAGGATTGATTCCCAAACTCCCAAGATGATCTGATTATACACTCTTTAGTAGATCGAAATTGTACAAAGTGCCACGTGTCATGGTTTCAACCTTCGGACCTTAAAACGATGAAAAAAAACTATGGTCCATCCTATTTCTGTAAATTCTTACAATAGTTTAATCTGATACTCAGAGAGAAAGTTATGGTGATTTTCCCAAGGTCACCTATTTGGGATGTAATTCGAGAGCTAATAAACACCCTAACTTCCTTAGATCATATTTGTGAAAGTATAGCTATACAACATCTGAAATTCATACCCGTAGATTGACATGATTTAAGATCTAATGGGTGTTTGTTTTATAGCGACAATTCCATGACGACCTATTTGGAGAAGTGAAACCCTAGAATCCAAAGCTCTAATACCAAATGTTATGAGCCAACTCACAAAAAGATAGATCAATGACTTCAAAATCAGCCTCTCCCAGGGGGAAACCTCCTTTACATTAAACAAATGAACAGTTCTTGGATGATGCAATTGACTAAACCTCCTTTCTATATATAAGAGTCTAAGGGGTCACAATATAATCAAAGCCGACATAACAATAATAATATATGGGCACAATACTAACAATAGTGAGATTCTATGGGGCACACTAATAACAATATGGGGACAATAGGGGAACAATAATAAAAATACATAATACAATTACAATAGTAATGGGGGAATCACTATTATTATATGGACCTAACACCTTTTAACTCAACAAAACTACAATGATGTGTGAGCCCTTTGTTGACTTATTTTAGAGCATAGAAATAAATTGTTAAAGAATTCTTTTTAATCATATATATTCTTAAGATCTAATAGGTCATATAGGTTTTAGTGAACATTAATCATCATCATCATCATCATCATCATCATAAAGCATACTTATTTATGGTTTTTTTTCAATTACTTTACATATATGTTAACTTAAAATGTATCTTGCAATATTTTGTTTGTAGCTAATTTCTAGTAATTTTAAATCTTACTCTAAAATTATATCAATAATGCAAGTGATATATAATATATATTTCAAACTAAAAATAAAATACAATTATTTATATAAACACAAAATAAATAGCCCTGACGGTTAGCTCAATTGGTCAAGGTCCCATTACTAAAGCACATCACCATTGGCAGGTCACAGGGTCAATTCTCCTTGATGCCCTTACGATTAGACTTTTATTAGTTTGACCAGTAGGATGTGATCCCTTATTTCTCTATCTAGACTATCATTAATAAAGAAAATGAACATTTCCAAGATTAGAATATATTATCATGATTTTTATAGTGAAACTTAACATTGGTCAATTCCCAAAGCACCATGCGATGAAAGAGTTTGTCACCTATGCAATCTTAGGAGAGTTGAAGATGAAAATCACTCTTTGAGATTTTCCATCTTATACTCATATTCGATCTAATTTTCCAAATATGTACCACATTACCAACCTTTTTTACCTTTTAGGTCAACAACATTGATACTCATTCGATTTAATTTTCCAAATATGTATCACACTACTAACCTTCTTAAAATTTTAACCCAACAAAAATTTGGTGATGTGGCAACCCTTCTCTCACCTTTTTTTGAGCATATAAATAAAATGTTAAAGAATTATTTTTAATGTTTTAGCTTATTAAAATCTGGTAGACCATAAATGTGTTAGTGAACAGTCATCATCATCATCATAAAACACACTCATTTATGATTTTTTTTTCCAATTACTTTACATATATTTGAACTTAAATTGTATCTTACTATATTTTATTTATAGCTAATTAATAATAATTTATAATCACACTCTAAAAGTATATCAGTAATTCATTTGATATCTAACATGTATTTCATACTAAAAATAAAATACAATTATTTATATAAACACAAAATAAATGGCCAAGAGGGTTAGCTAAATTAGTTGAGGTCCATTGCTAAATCACCTTGTTATTGGGAGGTCATGGGGTAAATTCTCCTCGATGCCCTCAGGGTTAGGCTATTATTAGTTTTTCCAGCGGGATGTGGTCCCTTATCTCTCTGTCTTAACTAGTGTTAAGAAGCAAATGAACATTTCCAAGATTAGAACATTCTCATGAGTTTTGTAGTGAAACTCAACATTGGTCAATTCCCAAAACATCATGGCATGAAAGAGTTTGTCACCTATGCAATCCTAGGATAATTGAAGATGAAAAATAATCTTTTAGATTGTACTTGTTATACTCATATTCGATCTAATTTTCCAAATATCTATCACACTACCAACCTTCTTGCCCTTTTAACTCAACAAAATTATGGTGATGTGGGAGCCTTTCTCTCACTTCTTTTTGAGCATAGAAATAAAATGTTAAAGAAGTCCATTTAATCTTTTATCTTCCGAAGATCGAGTAGACCATATAGGTGTTAGTGAAAATTAATCATCATCATCATAAAGAACACTTATGTATGATTATTTTTTTCAATTACTTTACATATATTTTTAACTTAAATGTATCTTACAATATTTTGTTTGTAGCTAATTAATAATAATTTTAAATCTTACTCTAAAAGTATATCAATATTGAAATTGTTATCTAACATATATTTCATACCAAAAATAAAATACAATTATTTATATAAGCATAAAATAAATAGCTCCGAGGGTTAGCTCAATTGGTGGAGGTCTGTTTGCTAAAGCACATCACCATTGGGAGGTCACAAGGTCAATTCAGCTCGATTGTCTTAATTTTAGCCTTTCATTAGTTTGGCCAGAATGATGAAATCCCTTATCTTTCTGTCTTGAATAGTTTTAAGAAGAAAATTAACATTTTCAATATTAGAACATATTTTGATGAGTTTTATAGTGAAAATCAACATTTATTAATGGATGAAATAGTTTGTCACCTATGCAATCCTAGGAGAGTTGAATATGAAAATAACTCTTTTAGATTTTCCATCTTATATTCATATTCAATCTAATTTTCTAAATATGTATCACATTACAAACTTTCTTGACCTTTTAACTCAACAAAAATGATACTCATATTCGATCTAATTTTCCAAATATGTATCACGCTACCAACCTTATTAACCTTTTAACTCAACAAAACTATGGTAATGTGGGAGCCCTTCTCTCACGTATTTGTAAGAACAGAAATAAAATGTTAAAGTAGTCTTTTTAATCTTTTACTTTCTCAAAATCTAGTAGACCATATAGGTCTTAGTGAACATTCTTCATGATCATCATCATAAAGAACACTTATTTATGTTATTTTTTTTCAATGAATTTACATATATTTGAAATTAAAATGTATCTTACAATATTATTTCTATAGCTAATTAATGATAATTTTAAATATTTAAAATTATATCAATAATGCAATTGATATCTAACATATATTTCATACTAAAAATAAAATACAATTATTCATATAAAAACAAATTATATAACCAAGAGAGTAAGCTCAATTGGTTGAGATCTTGTTGCTAAAGAACCTTGTCATTGGGAGGTCATGGGATCAATTCTCCTTGACTCTCTTGAGGTTAGGATCTAATTATTTTAGCCAATGGGATGTGATCCCTTATCTCTCTGCCTTGAATAGTGTTAAGGAGAAAATGAAAATTTTTAAGATTATAACATGTTCTGATGATTCGTCAATTCCAAAAACGCCATGGGATGAAAGATATTGTCACGTGTGTAATCCTAGGAGAGTTGAAGATAACAATCACTCTTTTAGATTGTCTATTTTATACTCATATTCAATCTAGTTTTCTAATTATCTCTCTGCCTTGAATAGTGTTAAGGAGAAAATGATTTTTTTTAAGATTATAACATATTTTGATGATTCGTCAATTCCAAAAACGCCATGGGATGAAAGATATTGTCACGTGTGTAATCCTAGGAGAGTTGAAGATAACAATCACTCTTTTAGATTGTCCATTTTATACTCATATTCCATCTAATTTTCTAAATATGTAACACACTGCCAACCTTATTGACCTTTTAACTCAACAAACAATGGTGATGTGGGAGCCCTTCTCTCACTTCTTTTTTAGCATAGAAATAAAATGTTAAAGAAGTGTATTTAATCTTTTATCTTAAGATCTAGTAGACCATATGGGTCTTAGTGAATATTAATCATCATCAACAACTTAAAGCACACTTATTTATGATTTTTTTCAATTAATCTACATATATTTTAACTTAAAATGTATCTTATAATATATTGTTTATAACTAATTAATAATAATTTTAAATCTTACTCTAAAAGTATATCAATAATGCAATTAATATCTAACTGAAATTTCATCCTAAAAATAGAATACAATTATCTATATAAACACAAAATAAATAGCCTTGAGGGTTAGCTCAATTGGTTGAGGTCTTGTTGCTAAGGCACATTTCTATTGGGAGGTCACGGGGTCAATTCTCCTCGATGCCCTTAGGGTTAGGCTTTGATCACTGTGAGAAATTACTTAATAAACCACCTTCGTTAAGTAATTTATAGTTAAACCCATGAAGAGTAATTAAATAAATCACTTTTTATTTGATTTTCTTATAGGAATAATTAATTAAACCATTGTTTTATTATTATTCCTTGTCACATTTGACGCAATCATGAAAAATAAACAGATAAATCATTATTTTTCTTATTTTTCTCTAAGAATAATTAATTAATCGCTAATTGATTATTATTCTTTGTTAAATTTGATTAAATACCTTAGGAGTAATTAATTAAATCCTTATTTGTTTATTATTCCTTAACTGATTCCTTGAGATGATATATAAATCATATATTTATTTATTATTTCTAAATAAAAGTTTAAATACTTTTTCCCTCCTAACCAAATATAATAAAATATTCCAAGTGGTTATTCCAAGAATGGGTTCAATAATATTTTATTATTGCTCATTATTTGAGGATAACTCAATAATTTGTTATAAATAGAAGGGTTTTTCATTCATTAGTAACTTTTGATTATTTTCATTGTTGCACTCACTATTGTAACTCGGATTATTTTCAATGTCGCACACCATATTTGCTGGGTTTATGCATTATAGAGGAGAGAGAATCTACACAAGCTAAAGATGCTCGAGGATAGCCAAGAAACCATCCCATAGAGGGGGACTGGTAACATTTATTTTTTCTCTTCATAGGTGTTATTACAAAATTATTCTTTACATATTTGGTTTCCATTGGATGATTGGTGTTATTACTCTTTTTTTTTTTTAACTATGATTGTGGCATAGATCAGAATTTTGGCAGGTTTTGTTTCTATTAGTTGTTGTAGATCTAAAATGTTTAGCAACCATTTATATTGTTGATATTGATTTTCATCCACAATCTTAAGTGGGTTCTTTTCGTACATCATTGAGAAGAAAACACTACAAAAAAATTGGTGACTACAAAGGGTTTTTATAATTGAGATCCAAACCTAGGTGACCTTTGGCTTTCAGTTTAGGGTTTCTTATTTTTTCAATTCTCTTAATGTTTAGTAGTTTTTTAACCCTAAATATAATAAATTTATGACTTCCACAAGCTTTCTTGTCATTTCTGCAAGTCTCAGGAACCAGTCGCGACAACAGAAACACTTTTTCCGAGATTTTCTGACTGGGATCCACGGAACAAAAATCATAGTTTCTATCCCAAAAAGTGTGATCTGGGCTTCAGAACGCACCTTTTAGCCCAAAAAGTGTGATCCCTACAGAGAAATAGGTTAGTAGCTACGATTTCTAGATTTTAGGGTTTTTCTTAGACTGGTTTCTGAGTTTTGCAGAGAGTTGTCTGCTGGGTGTCTGACCTCTGACTCATCCTACTTATCCCTTTGATCCACTCTGTTTTATTCATCGTAGTCAAATTTAGCTTCCCCTAGGGATTTCAGTACACTTCCACCTTTTTAGGAGGAGTTTAGCTGAGTGAGTAACCTGAATTTCTACAACGCTTTCAACCACATTTTCCAAATATGTACCTTTTTGTTTTAGATCTCTTAAAATAGGTTGTTACCATCCATAGTGTCACATTTCCACTTGTTTGGTCATTTTCCTTAGGGTCCCATCCGTTTCCCTAGGTGCTACACTCATCTCCCTATCTTTTTGCAATGATCTTCCCTCTGTTTTTTTTTCTTGTTGCACCATTTTCTAGCAGCTTAGTGTAACTTGATCCCAGTCACACTAATATTCAGATCTCTTGACCATTTTAGTGTATTTCCCATCAGTTTAGCCACCAAGCATTATAGTGTTTACAAACCTAGTTTGGGTGGGGTTTAGTTAATTGCTTTTCTATTCATTATCTTTTATTTATTTTAGTTTATTTTCAGTCCCCGTCAGAGTTGAGTTTATAGCCCTCCGAGTCCCCATACCGACTCTTATCCTGGTTCTTCTGATCACATATCGTCACCATGTCTAGACTCATAGTTGGTGCAGGAAGCCAACCTAGTGTTGGCTCCAGTTCTATACCATAGTCACATCAGGGGGAACAGTCTCAAGAACCATTATGGTAGCCCCCATGCTCCCCTTTATGGCTGGGTTAAGTCTATCGGATCTTAACTAGTTAATAAATGACCCCATACACCACGATGTCGGTTGGCTCTCTGTGCCGACTAAGGTTCCCTCGCACATCCCAATGTTTGAGGGTATTGCTGGAGGATCCTACCAACCATGTTCAATCCTTTCACATGTGGTGTTCGTCCAACTCCATAACCGATGAATCCATTCACCTTTGGCTCTTCCAACTCACGCTCACTAGAGACACTGCAAAATGGTATATAGACCAGCCCTCCACATCTCATTCCATTTTCAGGATGATTGCTAAAGTGTTGCTTTCATATTTCCAGTTACCTCTCCGGTACAAAATTCGTACGGATCTATTGACCACATTTCGTCAGTCCACCACTCACCTTTCTAACCATGTTCAAGAGTGGCGTTGACAAAGGAGAACATGTTGTACCCCACCTTTCTAAGATTTTGTCTATGTATATTGGTTTCTTAAGAGCCTTTTATTCCCCATTGGGAATGATGTCACATCCCATTTTCCTCAGGCCGAGGAAGAAGCTCTCTAGACTGCTTTGAGATATGATCTGATTTATGAATAGTCCGGTTATGTCTATACCATCATTCCATACCTCCCTCGTCCTAGAAGTTCCAATCCACTGGGGCATCTCATTTCGCCTATGGTATCGTTAGATCCCTCTCACACTCTTCGCCATATACTCAACAAAGTTATGGCTACCCACAAGGGGACACGAGTCCCTCCAATACTTATGCCCCTCTTTCTAGCAATATTTTTCCTAGACCCCAACTCATCTACGAAACTGTTTCTCCTCCTTATACAAAGAAGAGTGCTTCAACCCCTCAAGAATTAACACTGCATCCTCCCATACATCCTCAACCCTAGCAACCACGACCCCCTTAAGGTCAGGTGTTTGCACAACAGATTGCTACCAATCCCTAAAATTCAAAGAAAAAGAATAAGGGGAAGGGTAACAAGGGTAACCAAGGTAATCAAGGTAACTAGCCTAACACCAACAACCATCAACAAGGTGGCCAACCCAAGAAGAATAAGGCTATTCATAAGAACAAGCCTTACGCATGTTGTGGTGTACATGGACACTACACACATGAGTGTCCCCTCTTATCCCAGATGTGCCAAATGTGGGAAGATCAAGCAACTTCTAGAGGTAAACAATTGCCTCAAATTCCTGCACCAACCCAACCGACAATTTTCACAAATCCTTTCCCTCAGCAAGGATTTGTTGCTACTCAACCCCGGCCAGGTCAACCAGCCCACCTCCCCCAACCTTCTGGTCCCAGTGACTACCATATCCTTATGATGAACTCTGATGAGGTTAACCCCTCCAATATCAACCTACCAACTCGGTCACATCAATATGACAAGCTCTCCAGTTCGTCAACTACCAAGTCCAAAAGCAAAGTATCCCCTCAGCCCCTTATGACACCAAATGGTCCTTTACAGATCCCTGAACCTAAAGTTGAGGCTATTCCTAATATCCAAAAGAAACCATTATGCCATAATGCAACTTCTAACACAGCTACCCATACATACAGTATAGTAGACAACATGGCGCAATCACCTGGTGCCATGTCGACACTGGAAGTCCTCTAGTCGTGCCCTTCCCAAAAGAAATCTCTACTAACTACCTTGAGTGTAGTCGATCCTTCTGACGATCGTTTGATTTTCTTCCCGATCGATACATCAGAGCACCCCCCATTCCCTTGATATGTTTCTTTTAGATGCAAGTTAGAGTTTGTAATGCCATCATCTCCATATGCATTATTGATGAAGGTGAATCCACTTGTGTGATGTAGCTATTGTTTGGAAATAGATTAACACATGGGTTGTCCCCCTCCACCATCACTTTGCGGGCTTGGGATGGACACCTCTCCTAGCCCCTTGGCATGTACCGCAACTGTCCAGTGGCCGTTGTGGGAAATACTTTCCATGTCGATATCGGAGTAATCAATGCCCTTTTGGATTACAACATTATCTTAGATTGTAGGTAAACATATGCCATGTCAGCTGTTGTGTCTATGGTGTTCCACAAGATGTGCTTCCCCCATGAACGGAAGATCGCTACCATTGATCAACTGAATTACTATGATCGAGAATCCATGACCTCCCTCGAGTCCATTATCTCTTTGATGTCTGAAAAATAGTCTTCAACAACTTGCACCAGTGGCTCACCCGGAGTCTATAAGGATTCCTCATTATTGGGTGATTTCCCTAGTCCTCCCCCTCCCATTTCTGAATCTACTTCCATGAGTGTTTGCATGTTACAAGTGTCACGGGCTACCCTTAAGCAGTCTAGTACATTTGATCAATATCCAGATCCTCAAAACCTTATTGTTGCTCTTCCATATGAACCCTCTGGACCCACTCCCTTATGACCTCCTCCATCCATGGGTGCCTCTCCTATGTTCCCACTAGGAATGGTTCCGCCAGCTCTCAACCATCTAGGAGCTATTATACCAGGACATTATCCTGCCAGCCATATACCTTTCTTATTACCCCCTCCAGGAATTTTTTCTGTACTTATCATGGCTTCGCTAGTCCTTCCTAACATGACTCTAGGGATCCCAATATGGTACATCGACCCCCCTGCAAACATCCCACCTAGTTAGCCAAGGCCATATGACACTTTACCACTAGTTCAACTGGTCCCCATCACCCTATTGATGCCTCTAAAACCGTTGCACCAAAAATGGGGATAACCACCCAGTCTGGCCCTTAATACAATTCCTTTTCCATTTGGGATGGTGGCTTCGACTGGATAATATGGGACTAGTTTCACAATCAAATGTGTTTTGATGAATGAGTGTTTTGAGCATATAACGAGGTGATAGATGGTTTAAGTTGCAAATTTACGAAAATATACAAATAAATCTATATATAAATAATCCAGGTAATACAATATCAATGTGATTTATAATGATTTCTAGTAATCAAAAGCTAATAAAGATCAGTCACTTGACTATAGAAAGTTAATCATGAATGATGATCATAAAGTGATATAAAACATATTGCATTCCATAATAACATCATTTGTTAGCAGATGTGCTTATAGAATACCAATTCCAACTTACACAAAAGTGATGTAATGCAGAACTGTATGAACATTCACATATAATAACAATATCGAAAAAAAAGGACAATTTATTTGCATAACATGTAACAAAGAGACATTTGATAAAAGTACCATATGTATTTGAATCCTGCTATGAGAATAACAGTCTAGTTCTTTCTTCTTATTTCCGAAAACTCCAAAAAGATACAAAAATGCAAGTCCTATTGAATTCTCCTTTATAACAAGTTTGAACCCTAATCCTTATCTTCCACAAAAATAAATCCAGAAGTGTCGAAGTGCTATATTCTTAAATCTAATTTAATACAATGTCAGGA
>APFE030704208.1:0-23121 GCA_000404065.3 Pinus taeda | reverse complement strand
GAACATTATGGAGCGCTCCATAAGATAGACAACTTTACATCAAAGACCTTGAGACAGAAAGAACACCCATGCTTAACCACCTGTAGATTGAACACCTGTAGATTGAACAGGAAAAAAATGCTCAGGTTACTTGGTTTCCCTGGTTAACCAGTGGAATAAACAGAGAAATAGACAAAAACAAATTAAAGCAAATTAAAGGAACAGAAAATTACCCTCCATGAATAATCCACTCAGATCGCCTTGCTGCTGTTTTCGGACTGCAAAAACTTCGATCACCTCGTCTTCGCTGGTGAATTTCCTCCTCTCATTCCACCGATCCCTCTCATTCTTCATTCACTAAGGGCAAAGTATATAACCACCGATCCCTCACATTCTTCATTCCTCACGCGCTGCCGAGTGTATAATAACTAAGGCGTTCATGGGTTTTATGATTGCTTTTTTGGACCGTTGATTTCAAATTCACCGCTAACCAATCTTTTAATTACTACTCATTAAACCAATTTTCTAATTACCAACCATTAAACCATCTTTTAAAGTCAGTGATATTATTTTATAATTTTTTTATGTTGCTGTAGTTTTTTTACCTGCGTTATTCATTTTCTATGGTGTGAATAAGAGTGATTCGGTTTCTATGGGCTTTGATTAGAATATATATATATATAATCTACACCAAAATAAAATTTTGAAAATAGTTAGATTGAAAAGTTAATAGAGTTATCATTCATAATCACTTACTTAGTAGCTTATACTTTAAATGTTTTATAAAAGTTATTTTGTTTAATTATTTCTAATGGGCTAATTTTCGGCCAATGGGCTAATTTTCCATGATTTTTCCAAAAAAAGATTAGCCAATTTCCAATTTTTATAAAAGATGATTCGCCCAAATTTTAGAATATAAAATTATTTTACCTTAAAAATAGCCAACATTATATAGTGGCTATATGATAAATCATTATAAATTTGAATAATTTTACAAATATATCATTGAAAATTTTATAGTTTGTATATTAGGGATTAGTGAGATTCGCCAATGTTTCTAAACTTCAAGAAATTTTTTCATCCTTAAAATTTTCCTTACTAAATTTACTTTATTTTCACTAGGTTTTAATTTATCTATTGGTCCAAAGGGTGTAAAGAAATGTTGAGTATAAAGAGAAATAGTTATAAATATGAAATTTAATAGTTGTTCAATATTCAATTCCACGAATTAGTGCATCAAGAGTAGTGTTACATTGCACTTGAGTAATGTTTCTCTTTGAAAGTTAACATCTTCATCTAATTAGTGATATTCATTCAAGAAAAATATCCTTTGATCTTGCACCTTCATGATTTATACGTAATCTGTTGGGAGGTTTTTACATTTTAATTGATTTTTCCCAAGAAAAATATAAATGTATTTCACTCACATTTTCCAAAACCCAATTGTGTTTTTCATGTATGTGCTTTTCAATTTTATCATTTTAGTTATGTCTCTCTTCTCTTATATTTGAAAGCACTAGCCCATAACCAACAATTAAGTAAAAAATCACAAAGACCTATTTTTAATTCTCTTTATGATACATATTCTATTTGTTTTTACATTATAGAAAGGCGAAACAAATATAATAGCCTATTTTATAACACAATATGCTTCTCAAGACAAGGCTACAGTTATGCCTTTGAATCAATTATCTCGTTTTTTTCATTTTCTTATAGTATCATTTGAAGTATATAATTATGGCTTAAAATTGATCTCTATGGATAACATATATATCCATCTCTCCACTTTATTAGTGATAATGATTTGTACTCAAAACCCTCATAAAGTCTCCCCTAATGTATGTTATTGACACAATATTAACCTCATTAATGAATTTTTATATGCATAATATGCCCAAAACATAATCGAGGAACAATAAAAATATGAAAGAAAAGTGCATAACTAAATTAATGAATGGAAGATAACAAAGAATGTTCAAGTAAAGAGTATATTAAGACAATAAATCCATGTAGAATGAGAATGATTTAGAACACTCTAAGTAGAAATCGATGTATTAGATTTCTTTCCAACATAATGAATAACATAGTATTGCAATAAATGGAACTTGTTAAGTTTCTTTGGCTTTAGTGAATCATGATTTCTCATCTTCACAAGTTTCCTTCACTAATCATGGTACCAATTTTGAAATTGCACTATCTCATATCACATATGTATTTATTAGGATTATACAATAAAATATAGGTGGGAGTGGGATCTTGTCTCATCCTATCCAATTTTGGAACCTCTACATACATAATAAAAAAAAAGAGGGAAGTTTTACAATAGAACTACTTCATTGTCCATATACACTTTATGAAACTAAGTGTTAGAAAGTGAGATCTTTATCCAACTTTCTAGTTATCTTGATAGAAAAAGAAACGAAAAGTTAATATGATAAAGAGAAATAGTCACAATAAATTGTGGTTTAAACTAAATCTCCAAAATGAAGATAAGTATGAAAGCATCTTCCATCCCTTTTCAAAAATTTCAAGTAAATTTCCAAGCAGGAATTTAATGCATTAACATACAATTAGATTTATCTTAGGTGGCTGGAGGAATGCCTATCATCCTCCCCACCTAGGTTCGATTCCCACAAGTGACATGTTGAGCTCATATATAGTATATTTCTCTAATGGTTTTCATCATTGTTCTCGACTCGCCTTATGGCCTTAATAATCTAGGGTTTTCCCTATGTATCATCTTCAAAATGAGGGAAATTATCCAAGGGCTTTCCCAGAGATTTGTAACATGGGAAAAATACAATATATCGTGGAAACCTTATGTACCAATAAGTTTGGCCTTTAAAACAAAGTGGTCATACTCGTGTAAGTGTGGCAAAAATCCAAAAATAGCTAAATGTATGCAAGGGCTAACCCTTTGTACTACTATAGATTCAAACATACACCAACATTTTGTGCCACTATAGATTCAAAATACACTATAGATAGTACAATGCTAACATGATAATGTTTGCACTCGTTTCAATATAATTACTCATTACTTGATCGATTAATAGATATTTCAATATACAAAAATACTAAAACAAATTTTGATTACTTATAGTTGTCTTGCATCATCAGAGTTGGTTGAAGTGAGCATTATGATGTCTAAAACACCATAAAATGGAAACATTAATAATGTGAGTAATGGACTTCAAAAACCGAAACAAGTCTCATATGTTTTTCTTCCCTCCCCTCTTTATGAGAAATATATTTATATTCCGTATGAAGAACATACATGTTTTGGTCCTCTAGGTACTAATGAGACTCAACAATAGAGCTCAAATCCATTACAATAAACCTCAACATGTGGCTTGCAAGAATTGAACCTAGGTGGGGAGGACAACAATTATTTCTCCCAACCAACTAAGATAAGCCCAAATGAAAAAACATGCCTCTTAAGTTATGTGAATAAAATGCACAAGTTAAGTTATTTGTCTATTATAAAAACCAGAAAACAATCGAAACCATGCTGAGTTTATTCATGCAGATCCAAGAGAAGCTTCACCAACAACCTCAAAGTATGAAAGGGTTACCTCGTAACAAAACATCAAATTCTAAGGCTAAAAGGAATGGGAAATGACATTATATACCTCATAATAAAGGAAATATATCAGTTAAGGTATGTAATTAAACTTTTATGTTTAATTTTTTTCTAAAGATAATAAAAAGGTTTTTTAGTAAAATTTGAATGGTTTCCATGGTGGAGAATGTTGATGCTTCTAGTGTAGCGTAACTAATCATTATGGAATTCAACTATCCTACACAATGCGTCATATTTGTTATTTTAATAATCATGTTCCTTTATGGTGGAGGTAAGAGTAAGAGGGGCATTATTCAACCCCAATGAAAAAATTGTGGCACAATTTGCATGGGGTCTTGATCATGCGACAAACAACCAAGTGGAGTTTCTTTCTCTATGGAAAGGTCTAGAAACTTATTTCGAAATTAATTTTTACTTTATTCTAGTCTTCATTGATTCAATGATTATAATTTGTTAGGTGGCCATTGCTACAATGGAGTCGAGCTTTTTTTCCCTCTTATTCTCCAAAGGATTCTCTTACTTACCTCTCAATTCGACCATATGGAATTTTTTCCATGTTTGAAGACATTTGAATTCAATGGCAAACATTTTGCAAAATAAAGGCTCCATGTTGGGCCAAGGAAGATTATATTTGGATCAAAGAAATTTCAAAATCATTTATATACCATAGTCATGACGAGAGTCCCAAGGCATATTCACTTTCATTCAAATGTTGATACTTATGGAAATTTGTCTCGAAGTGGGGATGGGACATCTTCCTCCTGCTCTAAATGGTCTATGACTCTTGTTAAAAGGATAAGCGGTATTGGGATCTAGATACTTATTAATTTCTGACATTAGTCTTCAAAATTTTCTTCTAGGTGTCCCTTGCACCTTATTATGTGTCTCGAAATATTTCCCCTCATATGCAAAATGAAGCATAAAAATTTAATACTTATTTTGTCGAAGCGACTGGAATTCAATATGGCTATGGAGTTTCATTCTCTCAGAAGTGGGCTGGAGTTAATTTCATCACCCTAAACTTTCAATCATCAGTCTATTCATCATCGTCGAGAGGATTTTGGGTTGGATATGAAATTTTTCCTTAGTATGGCTCATGGCAGTGTTTCAGTCTTAATTATATAATAGATTATGTGGAACTCCATAAAATTATTTCGAAGCCTTACCTTGCTAGTCTTGGGGTGTGGGTTAAGCTTGTTAGTTCTTTTGCAAGTCAGGTTCAGTGGTCCTTAGCTGAAATGGAACAATCTCATTGTCTTCGAGAATGCCTTGATGTTGGTTCTTTGTTTCTTAAATTTTTGGGTCTCATTGAGGTGTTGCCAAAGTTTCTAGGAAGCAACAGGATGACATGGATGAGAGACAATGCTAGTCTTCACAACTATTATTAGAAGATAAGTTCCTCTAACTTCTGAGTAGTCTTGAAATTTCTTTGAATGAATTCCATGAGGAAGTTATTGCACTCAGCACTCGGGTTACAACTCTAGGGAATTGTATGGTTAGTAGTGCTCAAGTTTCTCTTGGAGGTGTTTCTCCTAGTGTGGTTCCTGATAAAAAGAAGCCTCTTCACTCACAGAGGAATGAGCAGCCTAGTTTTGGACGATGTTGATATGGGAAACTAAGGACGGGTTTATTGGTTTTAGTTAAAATATTTTGTTGATATATGTTGTAATGTAAATACCTTTTGATACTTGGGATCTTCTGTATATTCATAAAAATATATATATATTTAGAATAGGGAAGAAATGAAATCCTAGAGATGACACTAGTTTTGTATGGTCTGGTGAATATTTACATTGTCAAAGAAAAAAAGATATTATAAGGCTTCTAGCTCATAATCTAGTATTATTAATGCAAAACCCTTAACTGTTTCTTAAAAAAAAAATCATGTTCCTTTGTTTACCATGAGGCTTTGGATTGATAGTGAATGGGTGTTATGTTAAGGACTCCACAAAAATTTCTCCGATTCTATAACACCCTCCTCCCACATTTACTCAAGTTAACCAGTCTATTGGGGTAAACATGTGATGAGCGGCTACTACAATCTGATTCAACTCCACACGTACAGTTAAGGAAATGGAACCAACCCAACACAATCAATCTGACCTTTTTCACATGTCACAAAAGCTACAAGATACAACCAAACCCTTCTAAGTGATTAACCCCTGAGACAACTTGACACTTCACTCCTCTAGAGCCTTAGTCACTCCCATGAAATGGAGTTTCTTTCTCTATGGAAGGGTCTAGAAACTTCTTTGGAAATAAATTTTAACATTATTCTAGTCTTTATTGATTCAATGATTATAATTCTTTAGGTGGTCTAGGCTATGATGGAGTCGAGATTTGTTTTCCCTCTTATTCTCCAAAGGATTCTCTTACTTGCCTCTCAATTCAAGCATATGGAATTTGTCCATGTTTGTTGACATTTGAATTCAGTGGCAGACATTTTGGAAAAAAAGGCTATGTTTGGGCCAAGGAATATTATATTTGGATCAACGAAAATTTAAAATCATCTATATACCATAATCATGACGAGACTCCCAAGGCGTATTCACTTTCATTCAAATTTTGACACATATGGAAATTTTTTGAAAGCGAAGATGAGACATTTTCCTCCTACTGTAAATGGTCTATGGCTCTTGATAAAAGGATAAGTGGTATTGGGATCTAGATATTTATTAATTTCTGACGTCGATCTTTAAAATTTTCCTCTAAGTGTCCCCTCCACCTTATTATGTGTCTCGAAATATTTCTTCTCATCTGCAAAATGAGGCATAAGAATTTAATTCTTATTTGGTGAGAGCGACTGGAATTCAATATGGATATGGAGTTTCTTTCTCTGAGAAGTGGGTTGGAGTTAATTTCATCACCTTGCACTTTCAATCATCAATCTATTCATCATCCTCCAGAGGATTTTGGGTTGGATATGAAAATTTTCCTCAATATGGCTTATGGTAGTGTTTGAGTCTCAATTATATAATAGATTATGTGGAACTCCAGAAAATTCTTTGGAAGCCTTACCTTGCTAGTCTTGGGGTGTGGGTTAAGCTTGTTATTTCTTTTGCAAGTCGGGTTCAATGGTCCTTTCCTTAAATGGAACAACCTCATTGTCTTCCAGAAAGCCTTGATGTTGGTTCTTTGTTTCTTAAATTTTTTGATTTGGTTGAGGTGTTGCCAAAGTTTCTAGGAAACAACAGGATGACATGGATGAGAGACAATGCTAGTCTTCACAATTATTATTAGAAGCTAAGTTCCTCTAACTTTTGAGTAGTCTAGAAATTTCTTTGAATGAATTCCATGAGGAAGTTATTGCACTCAGCACTCGAGTTACAACTCTAGGGAATTGTATGGTTGGCAGAGGAATGACAAGCATAGTTTTGGACGTTGTTGATTGGGGAAACTAAGGACGGGTTTATTGGTTTTAGTTAAAATATTTTGTTGATATATGTTGTAATGTAAATACCTTCTGATTCTTGGGATCTTTTGTATATTCATAAAGAAAATATATATTTAGAATAGGGAAGAAATGAAATCCTAGAGATGTAAATACCTTCTGATTCTTGGGATCTTTTGTATATTCATAAAGAAAATATATATTTAGAATAGGGAAGAAATGAAATCCTAGAGATGGCACTAATTTTGTATGGTCTGGTGAATATTTACATTATCGCATAACAAAAAGATATTATAAGGCTTCTAGCTCATAATCTAGTATTATTATTGCAAAATCGTTAATTGTTTCTTAAAAAAAACGTGTTACTTTGTTTGCCATGGGGCTTTGGATTGATAGTGAATGAGTGTTATGTTAATGAACTCCATAGAAAAAGGACTTTGATTCTGTAACACCCTCCTCCCACATTTATTCAAGTTAACCAGTCTATTGGGGTAAACATGTGACGAGCAGCTACTACAATCTGATTCAACTCCCCATGTATAGTTAAGGAAGTGGAACCAACCAAACACAATCAATCTGACCTTTTGCACATGTCACGAAAGCTATAGGAGACAACCAACCCTTCTAAGTGCTTAACCCCTAAGACAACTTGACACTTCACTGCTCTAGAGCCTCAGTCGCTCCCATGAAATGGGCATGTGTCCAACTGGGGCCCTCCAATCGCTCTCACAACATGGGCATCCAAGCGACTCGGGTCCTTTTCAGCTAGTTCTGAGCTTTCAACCCTGGATTCTATGGCTCCTTTTCAAGGCCAGGACTCAGGCCACTTCCAAAAACTCCATGAAACCTTCAAGAATGAAAAATAACATTGAGGATTTGATACAAATGTAAATATTTGAACAAACACTTGATGGTACCCCTACTAGACATGACAAGAATTTCATCAAACATGTCACGAATATGCAATCTATAGGTGATAACAACATATCTAAGCATAGGGGTCTCATACTTATCTGAGAATCACTAAGAATATTTGATACCTTATCATATTAGTTGCATCATCATTCGATTGGTAGAATACGTACCTCAACCCACTATGATCACTCATAAATAAAAACCTCCTACCAAAAAGATAATGCCTCCACATATTCAATGCATGAATGATCGTTGCCAACTCAACATCATGTGTTCGATAATTCTTCTCATGCTCATTCAATTTCCTTGATTCATAGCATACCACATATCCTTCTTGCATAAGGACTCCAATAAACCCCCTCTTACAAAATCCCATGCACACTACAAACTCTTTATCTAGATCTGAAATCTTTAACGTTGGAGCATTCATCAACAACTGCTTCAATTGTTCAAAACTTGCTACACATTCTTTTGTACATTCAAACTTCCTACTTTTCCTCTATAATGATGTGATAGGATATGAAATCTAAGAGAAATTCCTGATGAACCTCCTATATAACATGCTAGTCCCATTAATGATCTTACCTCATCCACATTTCTAGGAGTTCCCATTCCATGATAGCCCTTATCTTTTTCGAATCCACTGCTATACCCTCCTTGGAAACAACATTTCCAAAGTAATGTACCTCTATCTAAAATAAAATGCACTTATTGAGCTTAGCATTTAACTGATGCTCTCTCAATAATCTCAATCCCGATGCTAAGTGTTCGGCATGCTCTTCTTCATTTTTAGAATATACCAATATGTCATCAATTAATACAACAAAAAACTTGTCAAAATAAGGATGCAACACACTATTTATCAAGCACATGAAAGTAGTTGGAGCATTAGTCAAACCAAATGGAAATACAATAAAATCATAATGCCCATACTTCATCCAAAAAGTTGTCTTGTAAATTTCCTCTTACTTGATGCGTACCAAATTATCCGGATCTCAGATTAATCGTCGAGAATATTGTTGCTCCTTTCAACTAATCAAACAAGTCATCAATACTTGGAAACATATACTAGTTCTTAATCGCCACCTTTTTCAACTTCCTATAATCAATGCAT
The DNA here is from genome assembly GCA_000404065.3 of Pinus taeda. Classification (NCBI taxonomy): domain Eukaryota; kingdom Viridiplantae; phylum Streptophyta; class Pinopsida; order Pinales; family Pinaceae; genus Pinus; species Pinus taeda. The sequence continues at coordinate 14,139 of APFE030704208.1, read as the reverse complement.
AACCTAAGAGTACCATCCTTCTTCTTCACAAACAACACCACTGCACCCTAAGGTGATACACTTGGCCTGATGTATCCCTTTTCAAGTATTTCCTTTAATTGCAACTTCATCTCTAGTATCTCTAGTGTGCTCATCCTGTAAGGTGCCTTTGATGTTGGTGCTGCCCCTGGTACTATCTCAATAGAAAACTTAACTTCCCTATAAGGCAACAACTTTAAAATCTATGCCAGAAACATATCCTGAAACTACTATAAAACCAGGTACCTACTCAAGACATTTGCATCCTCAACTTAATTACCTTAATCACTAGAAATATGCACTGCGAATAACACATACCCCTTCTTGTGACTATGATTTACCTGCATATATATCACCATCCTAATTGATGTTTCCTTCTTCTTACCCTGTAAGGTTCTCTGTTCTCCATTTTCATCCAAGCATTCAATAGCTTTGTCATAACAATCCACCTTAGTCCTGTGAAGATACAACCATTCCATACCCAAAATCATACTATATGATCCAATGAAAATACATTTAAATGTGCTAAGGTAGGCATAGCATTCAATTCAAATGTGCAAGCTCTCATCCAATGATGAAATCTCTTCTTTGTACATGTAGCCAACTGCACTAACCTAGATTCTACATGCACTTTAGTGAAACCACACTTATACACCAAGTCAGGGTTAACATAATTATAATTAGATCCAAGGTCAATCAAAATAGAAACAACTTGATCACAAAAATTACCATCCATCTCAATAATATATGCATATTAATCTTCCTTCTTGCTATTCAGTGTTGCATAAATCCGAGGGACACTATCCAACATCTTCCATTGTACGTGATTCCTATGCACTGTCAATCTTCGGTCTACCACCCTAATGCTATCGACAATATCTTGGATGATGATCCTTGCCATAAGTCCAATATTGTAAAGGCTTCTATCCAACACCCTTGTTCTCCTCCCGAGACTAAAATTCTTGTCCCCTATCAAATGCATTTAACTTCTTATGTGGTGTTGCATTCTCTTTGTTACCTGTGTCCTGAGGCCTTGGTCACTTATTTTCCCATTTTCCTTTGTTCTTTGCATTATCTTTCCAGTCCATCTTAGTTTAAAATTTGTGCTTTGATTTCTCATAATGATGATTTAGATTCTGAATGGCCTCCTCCATTGATATAGGCTCATTAAACTAAATCCCTTCCTTGAATGATATGAAAACCCACTAATGAATTTATGAATATTGGCAGTCTCCTCCTTGAGGTAAGGAACATACCTCAATAACTCCAAGAATCTACTAGTGTATTCCTCATCAATCATAGATCCCATCTCTAGCTCATAGAATTCCTTTGGCTTCATCTTAGTATCTCTCTGATAGGCACTTCTTGAATAGTGTCTTAAACTCACTCCAGGTCAACTCCTCTTCATGAATTCCTCTAATATTCTTTACATCTTCCCACCAAATGTATGTTTTTCCTTTAAGACTAAATGTAGCTATTTTGTCCTTCATGTTCATTGAGTAATAATGCAACCTGAAGAACTTGTTCATACCAAGCAACCATGCTTTGACATCCTGTGACTTCTTCATTTCTCCATCAAATGTAGGTGGATTTTCTTTCTTGAACTCATCCAAAAAATATCAACAGTGATACCTATCTAAACCAGAACTAGAGTAAATCCCATATCCATTGCCTCACCTATCAGGTGTATCCAAGAATCTTTCATCCATGATAGTGTCATATATATTGAACCTGTGCCGACCATGAGATATACTATCAAATGCCCCACTAGTCCTATCCTCCTACACATAGCTAATCTGAAGTGGTCCATGTCTCTACAAGTCTGAAAAGCTATGAAGTATGACTACATTAACTTCTTCTTATTTCTCTTATTCCTGAATGATCCTATCATTATCTGCTTTGTAACTCCTTATTTCTTCCTTCAAAATTCTCAATGTGTGTTCTATGCTAGAAGAGTGCCCAACACCATGTTTCTCATCTGATCCATAGGGAGAACCTTATGAACTGTAGTATACCATTCTTCTAGTCATCTTGGATATTCTCTTCCTGCAAGGTATATCATGTTAGCTAAACTAAATCATAAGCAAACCAACGTACCTCAATATAGTTCGGGGAGGATATGCTTTCTACAAGACCAACTAGACTAGCATAATACATGTATAAACATAATCATATATGCATTAATCATAATTTTCAACCATTATCTAGGTATCAATGCCTGATCATACCAACCAAATACCATTACCTCATGCATGACAACTACAACCATATCAATCTATGCATAACAATATATAAGCTTTGACATTCATAACCAACATACATTCATGATGACTACATCCAACAGCACACCATCCACTTCCACATGGCAACGCCATTGCAACCATGATCACCACCATGCATACACACAAGTACATAGAGCATAAGCATAGAGAACACATATATGCAACCGAAGTGAATGCATTACTAACACACCGCTCATCTAATCCAAGGGGTGAACCATGCTTTGATACCACTATGTAACCACCTCCTTCCACATTTACCCAAGCTACTTGGTCTAGTGGGGTAAACATGTGATGATAGGATACTATGATGTGAATCAACTCCCTATGTATAGTTAAGGAAGTGGAACCGATAGAACTAAACCAAACTGACCTTCCACACATGCTACAGAACCTCTAGGAGCCACCCTACCCTTACAGGTGATAAACCCTTCAATAAACTGAAAATATCACCATATAACACCCTATTCACTCCCTTAATAAGCCATGCATGTGACTATGGGCCTCTAATCTCTTCCACCATAAGGGAAAGCCAGCAACTGTGGACTTTCTCACCTACTTCAATGCCAACAACCCTAGATTTTGTGCCAGGTTTTCAGGGTTAGGAATAAGGCCACTTCCCATAACTCCATGAAACCTTCAAGAATTATAAATAACATCAAAACATGAGTATGGATGCAAAAATTTAATCAATGAACTGACTGGACCCCTATTAGCCATGACAGTCATTTCATCAAACATGTCACAAATATGCATTCTGAAGATCATAACAACATATATGAGCATAGGGGTCTAATTCTTATTTGAGAATCATTAGGAAGAATTGATGCCTTATCACAATAGTTGCATTACCCACTATTAGGTCACATATTCATTGTTCATTCATTTAGTAGGAAAAACATGATGAGAGCCATACATCAAAATTGCTATAAATAATTCTCATAACCAACATATAAACCATGAAAATAGCAAGGATATGAAAACCATATAAATCACATAATAACAAGTACATTTTCCCATCAAATACAAGAGGAAACAAGCTCTTATTAACATATGCGAAATGAAACCAAGTGTGGGACTTCCACGAACCACCTGACCATAGATTGGGCTGAAACAAATCTTTCTTTCAGCCAATCACCCTCGTGCCATATTCCAAACATTAATATGGGATCTCATGGAACAAATCAAACAAAACCAAACCAAGGCTTCAAGAGGCCAAACCACCTCAACCCTTAGCTAGTGATTCCACCTCTCAGTCAAACACCACTAACCATCAATAGATCGGTCTCTATCCAAGTTTTCCAAGGTTCCAGAGCATTTGTTCCAACCATAGCTTCCAAGACTAGTAACTCAACCCACAGATGTTTTCGGGATTCCAAAGAGTTTCTCCAACCAGGGATTCCATTACTAGTAACTCAACCCACCAAGGGATTCTAGAGAGTTTTTCCAACCAAGGCTTCCAGGACTAGTAACTCAATCCAAGATGTTATAGGGATTCTAGAGAATTTGTCCAACCAATGATTCTAGGAACTAATAACTCAACCCACAGCCAAAGGAACATGAGAACCAAACAAAAAAGAAAGGTAAAACCCACAACGCCATGGTTATAAAAGAAATAGAAAGGCTAGGAAAACCCACTATAAATCTAGGAAAACCTCCATGCCAATGAAATGTTATAACCAAGACACCACATCCATGTGCCATGCATGCCAAACTAGCAAGGAAATCATACATGTAATTCAGTACCTGCAAGAAAAACCTGTTGTAGTTGTTAATCCCGATGTCTCTTGCGCTTTTCTGCTCTTCCTTTGCCTTCTTGATCCAAATCCCAAGTATGCCACACTCCTCCAAAATTGCTCCAAGAAACATTTAAGTGTCCAAGAGTATGAGAGAGAGAGTAGAAAATGAGGGCTCCAAAATTAAACTAGCAAAAACCTACAAATTGATCACGAGAATCCTGTTTATTAATGAGGCCACTATTTTCTTCATTTTTTCATTATTTTCCTTCATTTTCTTCCTAACATGAAACCTGTGACCTTTCACCTCCTTTTTCTCCTCTCTCCTGTTATTTTTATAAATAAATTCCAATAAATGTTGCATACCTTTTCAAATTTGTTGCCATTACATTTTCCAATTTACTTAGCCATTAATTAATCACAAGTGATCCCCATCACTATGTTTTTTCCCAACATTCAGCTTGGAATATGTGTTCCATGACCTTGGTTATTATCTCGCCTTTATTAACTTTATTACATGGATTTTTAACTAGGGAAATTACATCAATCTGCTTGATGTACTCATTATCATAATAGAAATACTCATATGATATATACCCCTATGTCATAGACCCCTTGGGTTTTACCCTTTTTCAAACAAAACCTTTCAATTTCTTCATGTACCTCTCTAAGAATAACATCCAGTGACAAGAAATGAACCCAACTAATCCAACCTCATCTACTAGGTGAATTAGAAGATTAACCTGCAAGTCCATGAAACTCTTCGGAAATTCCTTTTCAAACATACAAAAAATCTCAGCTATATCTTGATGCCACCATGGAATGCTAGCCATATGATTCTCCTTTGATGTGATCCAACGTACAAATGCATATAATTTAGATATGGCACGTCATAGGTCTTAGCGAAAGTCATGGTTCACACACCCACACACGAGAAGTGGGTAATGACACTGCAAAATAAATAATACATTATACAACAATTTTTTTTATCAAAAACCCCATTACATAAAAACAAAAAATAATAAAATCATGTTTTTGACATACGTACGCTTAGAAGGTTCAAGTAGTCATGTGATTTCAACCATGACAAACGGGCATCCACATTGAAGCAATGTCGTAATGAAGACCCATATAAATAAGGCACCCTCACATTCATTATAACTTCCTTTGAGAAAGAAATACCATATTTATTAAAAACCCAAAGGACATCACCTTCTTTGAAAGACCAAGAGGGGCCAACCTCTCCTCTAGTTTCTTGTGTTGGCCAATGTTTCTTTTATATTTTGAAGAAATAATATCTCTTCTAACAACCAATGTTTCACTTTATTTCGATGATATGTGCATCCATAAAGAAGACGAAATATTTTTAAATATATGCATGGGATCTAGTAAGTGGGTAATATTAAGTTGCTCCCAATATCAGAGCTCATAAAACACAAATTTCTTTTTCATCCCAATGGGTAATTTCTCAACATAGGTGTCGAAGAAATCTAGATTGTTGAACATAGGCTCCCCATTTGAATCTAACATTTCTGCAAACTCAACATTTCTGCAAACTCCTTCTCCTTCTCTATCTCATATGCTCTAAGCCATTTAGCTGGTGTAATTATTGCAGGCCTTTGGATTTTATTTGGTTTACCATTTAAAATGGATGTTTCTCTTCTGTAAGGGTGTTCTTCTAGGAGGAATACCCTCTAGTAGTCATAAACTGGATTTTGTAGGTGGTCGAACCACTTAGCCTTCAGAGAAGGTCCACAACATTTACATCCATGCTACCCTTTTGTTACAAGACCTATGAAATTATTGTATATAGGTTGACACATTAGTGACCATGAAGATCTGAAACAATTGCAATGAATTAAATTAATATGTGAAACAATATGTTACTAAACAAATTAATAAGAATGTAATTTACCAAAGAAAACTCCTAAACCTAGATTATCAAGTGTGGTGTAAGAACATATGCCATACAATATAAAACTCATCTCTGTTGTGATGGGTCTTGATACATCATACATATGTATCCCTTCCCATAATTCCTTAAATTCGTCTATCAATGGTTGTAAGTACACATCCATATTCTTCACTTCTCTTCTACTAGGGACTATGAGAGGCTACATAATATGTTCATTATTTTTGGAAAACCTTGGGGGGTATTGTTATTGATCACTACTATAGGCCAAACATAACAGTTGGTGTTTTGGAGGGAATATGGGTTGACGCTATCCATGGATATGTTGAGTCATAGACTTGGCACTTCATCCTTAAACTTTTTAGGCCATTTATCCTCTATATGCTTCATGGCTATTGAATCTGTTGGTATTCACATACCTCATGAATCAATTCTATGTGAGACATACCATCCCTGAAGCATAGCTAATTATTTGCAATGAAAGTGTCTTTGAATCCTTGGCATTATAGGCATGTTCCTCAATATATTATGTGGATGATCATGTGATTTACCTGTTTGTTTAATTACGGTACCTTCCATGCCCACATTTTTGACATATATCTTTGTTTGCATATTCTCCTCTATATAGAATACAATAATTCTAATATGCATGATATAATATGTACTCAAAACAAAACATTTTCGACAACTTCTTTGCCTCTTTGCAGCTACCTCACAAGAAATTATCACTCGAAAGAACCTTATCTTTGAATATCCCATAGTTGGTGGGGAATATAATTGTACAATGTCAATATTTAACATTCATAAAATCGACCATTTTTAAATTTGGTTGTGTGACAAAATATAAGGAACTTGATCGATCATGCAAGTCAATTACCTCAATATTGTTGAGGCACATGCATTCGACGTGCCAAACATTTATTTCGCATTTTACAACAACATAATTGTCCCTAGATGAGTAGAATTTGACTTGCCGCCAAGTCCAAAATGTGGGGTGGTTGAAACAAATTTCATGCTTTTGAATAAGGTATTAGTGATATGAGCATCATCCCCCAACTCATAATTTTGGAATGCATCTAACAACATTGCCTCCACGACATTTTATCCCATAAGTAATCATCCATACCAACCTCCATTTGATTGGCTTCATTTCCAACTTGTCATGAAGAACTACTATTCCTCTAGACATTCCTAATTGGTGAATCTGGACGTAGTGGGAATTCAATAGATGGTTGATTCAACCATTCTTTTTATGCTTCCTCTCGGAGTTTTTCTCTTAATGAAACATTCCCTCAATTCGATGTTATAGTGGGGTGCTCTGAAATATGGTAGGTGGATCGTTCATCATCACTAGAATCCTAATTTCAAAAAATATTGAGTGTCATTAGTACAATATCAACTGTATTAGTAAGCATCACAATGCAATTGGTTTGTTCAAATTTCATTATACCAAAAAATTATTATCATCGTTGATCTAGGATTGCAGCTATAATATTCCACATTCCATTTGGAAGGGTTAAGAGGCTTTCCATTTTCATCTACCAACTACTTGTGTTATGATGCTCCTAATAAGAGCTTCCAACATTTTTGAAAATAATATGGAGTAATATTTTCTGCATCTGAACTTGATTCTGAATCTGGATCCTACAAATAATTTTCATGCATTTTTATTCAAATTTACATGGGTTAAAAGAAATCAATTAGATAATCAAAATATAAATAAAATCTGAACTTACTTGATATGGAAAGGGAGAACTCCGCTAAGGACTTTGATCAACTATATGGAATGAGATGGAATTTGAAGAATTTGTGTTAGATACCTATAATACTAGTGTACTCCCATTGTTTTTATTGTTATTGGAGACCTCTATTGTTATTTTGTGCCCATGTATCCCCCATGTTGGTATTGTTGTGTCCCCATAAAATCCCATTATTTTTATTGTTGTGCTCTTACATTATTATTTTTAAGTAGGCTCTGATTATATTGTGACCCCTTAGACTCATATATATACCAAAGAGGTATTGTCATTTGGATCATATAATAATTGTTCATTTATGTAATGTAAAGGAGGTTTCCCCCTTGAAATGGATAGTTTTTAAGTCGTTGATATATCTTTTCTTTAGCTTTGTTAGTTGTTTGCATAACATTTGGTATCAAAGCTTTGGATTCTAGGGTTTCACTTCTTCAAACATGACATATTGGAATTTTCACTATAACTTTGTTTCTATGAGGCTTCAGAAGCTGAAATTTCGACCACGTCGAGATGAAATATTAGTGAACTTCATGTATGAATTTTAGATCTTGGTTCGCTATATTTTTGGAGATATTATTTGAGGAAGTTAGGGTTGTTGCAAGCTCTAGAAGTCCATCTCAAACAAGTGACCTAGATAAAATCGTCATAAATTTCTCTCTGAGCATCAGATTTGAAATTTGTAAAACAGAACTAAAATTACATGAAATTTAGTTTTTTTGTATCATTTTCAGTTCTGAAGGTCAAAACGGTGACACGTTGCACTCCATACGAGTTTTCTCTACTGAACGAATCTATAATCAAGTCATCGTGGCAGATTGGGCATAACTCTTTGTTCAAGAATCCAATCTCATCCTGAATTATGGGATTGGAAAGAAGACTCATAGGGATACTATAGGACGTAATTTTAGACCTTGGAGATCTAAAATTACATAGATATAACAAATTCAATATCGAGCTCCTACAAAACAAGAAATATGTGTGTAGTTTTTTAAATTTTTGTATAACTTTTGTTTGAAAAATCAGTTTGAAGTCATTAAAAGGGCATAATGAAGCATAAATATCATTATTTGATTCAAAAATGCCTCAAGAAAAAATGGATATACCTAGTAAGCAACCATAAAGCTCTACTATGATGCATGAAGAAGAGGAAGAAATGTAATATGATATATCAAAATTACAAGACCAAGTGCAACAATTCTCACTCTCGCAAAGAGTAACCAAAAATGAATTGGAACCTAAGATGGATGGATGGTTTAGAAGAAAAAATAGAAGGCAACATGGAGGTTTTTAAAGTAGACATGGATGCAATTAATGTCAAGTTTGAAGGGTTGACAAAGTTGTTGCAAGAAATACTTCCCGGTGGTGATAAGGTAATCCATGAAAATCATGATGAGGATAAAAAGAATATGAATTATGATTTTGGAGACTCCAATGTGGGGTTTAAGAACCACAACATTCTAAATATAGATATGAGGAATTTTGATGGAAAGGATTCAGTAACATGGATACTACAAAGGAGAAATATTTTGATCCCTGTGATGTGTAACACAGAAAAAAGGTACACATTACATCTTTATATTCAGAACCTAATAAGTTTTTATGGTATCGATGATTTTTTTCTCGTAAACCACTTGTCACTTGGTCAATTTTTATGGAGGAAATGATAGCACATTATGAGGATACAAAGAGCAACACCTTATTTATCGAATTGATAAATCTCAAACAAAAGGGTTCAATGGCGAAGCACATTGAGGACTTCCAAAAATTTAATATCAGGGTAACTGATATTCCAGAAGAGCATAAGATTGATGTTTTCATAGGGACTTTCATGGGTAACATCCAACATGAGGTTCAACTTTTGGGAACCTAATTCACTGGAGAAGGAATTAAAGGTGGAAGGAAAATTTGAAAGAAAAATTATGGCAACAAGGAAGTCTACCACTCATAATTATAAAGATGGAAGTGTTGTTTCTCCTAGTCTTCTGCAGCCTACAAAGTTGAAGCCGCAAAAATTGGAGGAAAAAAAGAGTAAAATGATTTTTTTAGTTGTGATAACAAATACACTAAAGGTCATAAGTGTGCTGAGAAGAAATTATTCTACATAGATTGTGAAGGGGAGGAAGAAAAGGAACAAGAAACATCAAAAGAGGAGGATATACACCAGGAACCAACCCCAGAGAAAGAAGAAATGAATCTTACCATATCTTGCAATGCATTTGAAGGAATTACGACTCCTCAAACTCTCAAGGTAGAATGATATATCAAGAAGAAAAAGGTAATAGTGTTGATTGATTCAAGTAGTACCTATTAGCTCTACTACAAGCTTCAGTGGTTGAAGGTCCATTTTCAGGACTGATGATTGGTTGTGCTGAGAAAGGTGCCCACAACAGTCATTCTACTCTTCCTCCTTCAGTTTCTTCACACCTTCTTAACCTCCCGTTGTCCCTATTTTCATTCAAAATCCTTTGTAAACCTTGAACTCCCTTCTACTGTGCTACCTTTGATTTTCCCTATGCGATGCGATCAGATCGCAAATCGCATCCATGCCCGATGCCTCAATCTGTTCTCTTAGCTTCTTCTGACACGATGTTGCAATGCGATCTAATCGCTATCACAAATCGCATCCACGACCTGTTGCCTCCGATATGGCCTTTGTCTTCTACTGATTGTGATATGAGATATGTGATTTGATCGCGAATTGCACCCATGTGTTAATGCTCCTACCGCCTTTGTCTTCCACTGATATGATATCATGATCTCTCCTCCGTCGTCCATTTCTTTAGTCTAACGGCTCATATTCAAATTGTTCCTTCTCATCGCCTCTCAAGAGCAGATCTTTTATATTCTTATTGCCATCCGACAGCCAATGTTTTGTCTCGGTCCCTGTTCGTTTTCAAAGTGTTTCCAGGGTATTCATTAGTGTTTTGGGGCCAATTTTGGGCGCGCAAGGAAGCGAATTATGATCCAGCTACCACAATTAAGGAATGGCATGGTCAAGGACAAGAAAGGACACCCTCGAGCAGTTCAACTATGCGGCAGCTATGGAAGTTTATCCAGTCAACCTTCCACCTGTTCAAGGAGTACACCAAAGTACAAATAGAGCCATTTTGTTCATTAAAATGTTCAAATTGTAGCAGGAATCGCATATCTAAATGTAAATGTGGTTGGTAATCCATTAAGACACCTCCATGCATAGCCTAACAGAGATTTTTGTAAAATAAACTGTATATATAGCCAGAAACACGATGTAAAGGATTGATGAGTGCTAAATGAGTGTTAGTATGTTGTAAGTTTCAACTTTTGGAGGCTGTAAATACACCATGGTGGGAACTTACTTATAAGACTAGTAAAGGGCAGTTTCTCCTAGTGATAAGGAGGACGTGGAATTTTTTTGTTGTACTTGTGCACCTCTAAGAACAAAGATACGGATGAAACATCTCTCTGGAGAGAGAGATTCCCTTTGCTCACTTGTAAATGCTAATTGATAGGCGGGTGATACCTGCGGCGTCTAGTCTTCATTTCCAACTAATATAAGCTTCTTTTGCTGTCATTTGCTAATTTTTCACTTCTTCTATGTTCCAAGTTGTGCCTGTTTTTCATTAATTCATGTTTCTATGAGCGTTTGGCATGAGAGGGGTTGTAATCCCACTTCTGTGTTATAATTTAGCATGTTTCATTGAATTTTCTTACAAGTTTATGTTGTTTTAATACCAGAGAGCTGTCATCTTGTCTGTGTATTAGATAATAGATTTACAGACCTTTTAGCTGGTCGCAGCCGGCCATCATAGGGTCGTGTGCATCTGTTGGTGTGATCAGTCTTCTCCATCCTCACATTTTCCTTAAGCTGTGAGTAGTTGGTGGTTAAAAGCCTTGTAGTTTGGGGGTGTTCACCCATGTCTGTGGTTAGTCATAGTGGGAGTGGTTATATGGCTTGAACGTGCAGCATTTCTTTCATTCATCCATCATTTTATGCAACATTTTGTTGAATTTGTAATGTTCCCGAGCATCACTGATATACAACCTCGGTGAGTTTCTTGGCGTGATAACAGTACCCATAATTTTATTCACTGTAAGATAACCAAGGAATTGAATTTCTTTTTATATCCAACACCAAAGTGTCAAGTGATGGTTGCAAATGGAGGAACTATAAATTGCTCTGGAAAATACCATAATATCAAGCCATGTATGGGGGAATATGTATTGAATAGTCTAATGTTTTTCATTCGAATCTGTGGTGTTGATGTTGTACTATTAGTCTAATGATTACAATATTTGGGGATGATAGCTTTTAATTTTCAAGAACTTTTCTTGAAATTTTTTGGGAAGGAAAGGAAGTTGAATTAAGGGGTATCACAGGGAAACGAGGAAAGATAATCAACTGTAATGGCATGACAAATATTATGAGGAAATAAAAACAAAGCGTAATTGCACAATTATGCTCACTAGAGGCTCAAACATCAAAATCATATATTTCTCCAGATCTCCAAAAAATCTTGGATAATCATTCCAAGGTATTTGAGACTTCCAAAGGCCTCCCACCAATTCTTGATCATGATCGTGCTATTCATTTGATTCCAGGAAGTGTTCCTCCAAACACCAAACTTTGCAAATATCCTTATGCCCAAAAGAGAGAAATTGAATGTAAGGTTGCAGAAATGCTAGAGAATGGTATAATTAAACCTAGTCAAAATTCCTTCTCTGCTCCAGTAGTATTGGTTCACAATAAGGATGGATCGGTGTATGTGCCTAGATTATAGGGAGCTCAACAAGATCACTATTAAAGATAAATTTCTCATTACTGTCATTGATGAATTTTTGGATGAATTACATGGAGAAATTTACTTCACCGAGTTGGATCTTCATTCAGGATATCATGAAATTAGAATGAAGACTAAATACATTTCAAAAACAACATTGAGAACTCATGAGGGTCATTATGATTTTTTGTTCATGCCTTTTGGCTTTACTTATGCACCTTCCACATTTCAAGGTTTGATGAATTCCATTTTCAAACCCTTCCTTAGAAAGTTAGTGTTAGTATTTTTTGATGATATACTAATCTACATCAAGTCTTGGAAGGATCATTCTCAACATATTGACAAGGTGCTCAAACTATTGGAGGAGAAACAATTACATGAAAAAACCTCCAAATGTTTCTTTGTAGTATAGGAGGTGGAATAATTGGGTCATATTGTATCTCATGAGCGTGTTAAGGTAGATTAAAGCCATTAAGGAATGGAAAATCCCCACAACCATAAAGCATCTTCGAGGATTTCTCAGGTTGATAGGGTATTATCACAAGTTTGTTAAGAATTCTAGGAGAATAACATCACCTCTAATAACATTATTGAGGAAATATGCATTTTCTTGGACTCGAGAAGCAAGTAAGGACTTCAAACATCTTAAACAGGCGATGTAACAAGCACCGGTATTAGCTACACCAAACCTCACAAAAACCTTTATTGTGGAATGTGATGCCTCAGGAAATGGAATTGGTGTTGTTTTAATGAAAGAAGGAAGACCAATTACTTTTGAAAGTCGTCCAATCAAAGGAAATTTATTTACACAAAACTATTTATGAGAAGGAAATGTTGGTAATACTACATTCACTAAAGCAATGAAGACCTTACCTAATTGTTTTGGAGAATTTGGTATCTACTGATAAATACTAATTCCCTAGATAAGTAGCCATATCTAGAACAACAGTTTAAAGAACTTTATCCTTTTCCTATAATCAATAGATAAGACAAAGAAAATGAGAAGACCTACTTGTAGTTGTTCTTTCCTCTTGTCTCCTTTGTATCAATCCTGTCGCTCCTTCCCATACTTAACGCGCTTGAGAAGTACCTATAAACATCAATAAAAGACAAAGAATCGATCAAAGCAAAAGATATATTGAATACAAGTAAATGGAATCAAATACATTCACACATATAAACATCATATAACAAGATACACATATGGGAAAAAAGTTCAAATACTTTATTGAATAGAAGAAGGAATTACAACCATCAAGTCTGATTCGAAGTCACTCCTCCAACTTGGATCCCATCCACATCACATCAAAAGCATGACAAAATTGTAGCATAACAATACTTGTCTCAAAGTCAATTATCATAGCAACATTATCTCCTTACAATTCAACATAGTCAAATCCCTGATCACTTAGATGAGTGTTCAATTTATAGGAGGATGAAGGAGGTCATGTCATAAATGGGGGTATTGAATGGCCTTCCATACTTAGAATTGGTTCCATGGAGGAAGGGATGAGAGGATAGGATGCATCTTAACTCATTCCTCATTAATTTTCGAGCTCATAGGAGTTGATAAGTAAGGGAAACTTCTAGATGACTCCAAGAGATAAGAATATTACCCAAACCCTATGTGAATTTCACTCAATCTCGCCCAGAAGAAGTGAAAGAGGGCCTAAGTGCTCTGCA
>APFE030704204.1:88416-115310 GCA_000404065.3 Pinus taeda | reverse complement strand
TATCTAAATTCAATAGTAGAAACCATGCTAAGAAATAGAAGTACTCATAGGATCATGCAAGAATTCATATACACACAAATTTCAATTTTAATGTTAGTCACATGTCTCAAAATTTTAGGACCTGCATGTTTGCATTTACATCCCAACATAATGTTCAAAAATTAGAGTTTATATATATGTGCGTGTGTGTGTGTGTGTGTGTGTGTGTGTGTGTGTGTGTGTGTGTGTACTCACTTGTTTACAATCATCCCTTCACAGGTGTAAATGAATCAATCTTTTACCCAAACATATTCCACATGAACGCTAATAAACATAATAACCATTTCATCATATACAAATGGTGAACCTCCATCGAGGTCCTTTCCATAAGACAACCAGGCCATGGAACTCTCACATCCAAAATAGTTAGCATACACATAAATACAAACTTTCATAAATATACATAATGCAAGAAACATCGAGAGTTTTACGAAGGTTCCTTGCATCATATTACAACACATACATATTCTACCAAGCATGAGAAGGCTCACCATATGACCAATAGTGATGACACACTAAAGAAATCATATACTTGACCATGTCACATAACTAGAGCACCATGTAAATGCATCAATCATGGATTGCATAATCATTTAAAACCAACTTTTAACACCTAATTTTTTTTTATTAATGTTCTAAAAATAATCATGACGAAACCCCCTTACTTAGAGACCTATTGCTACATTCCCATGGTAGAGCCCATCTAGTCCAAGTATTGAACCTGGATTCTCTAGTTCCACCTTTAAAAACCCACCCCACCTTAACTTCCCATATGGATGGCTGTCATATTTAACCCAATTCCTCCTGTAATTGTTAGAGGGATAAGGTTATATACACACATTTGAACATGAACCTTGGCTTATCCCATGTTAGGCCACCATGTGGAATGGGCCCATTATTTCATTTACTTCCTTGTGCCAATGGAGATTTGCCCCGTCTCCAACATGGTGGATCCCATTGTGTGTTGCAATTCCAGTGTCCAATATTAATCCAAGGCATATATATGGCGTACATGGGGGGTTTCACGTTGCGTTGATGTAACAGGATGGGGGGGGGAGATGTGATCTCCACCGTCGATCGTAAAATATAGATCAATGTTTTGCACAGGGGGTCCTCTCCCTACTGATGTGACCAAGGAGGAAGGTGCACCTACTATCAGATCCTTGATGGTGATCCTTTGCCATTGGTCAATGTTCATTACCTACCTAACATCACATCCTACTCCACCTTAACCTTCTCGTCAAGTGACAACCCACACTATTTGTGCTTCTAATCTATGGATTGTGTCTTCATCTGATGGTCCTCACTATCTCCACCCATCCAATGGCACACAGTCATTGTGCCACCGTTCCCCTCCTCATACTGATATCACACTATTAGGGTGTTACAAACATGTGGCTGGTGGGCATTACCTCTACCCACCCTACCACTATTTGGTCCTTGAGGGATGAAGCCTCATCATTCCGCACTAGATCACCCCATTGCGCTATCTCAAGGACATCATTTTCTGCTTCTTTTAATTAATTCAGTGGATCCCACAAGATTAAGTCATCCTAGCACCCTTTTCCTTGCACTCTCCTTTATCATTCATTGGTTATCCTCCACCGAGCTTGCGTGGATAGTGGGGTTACTCCTTGACCAATGGTGGACTAGTCGAGCTAACATGCCTGTCCACAAGATCATACTTATGTCACCCCGCTCATTACATCCTAGATATTTCATTAGTCACTCCCGTTCCACCTTTGAATGGACTTGGCATGTATGCCATCTTCTTCAGCAATAACATGGCTACTGGAATTACTTGTCCCCTATGCATTCCAAATTTGTCATGAGTGACCAGGTGTTCACCCATTGAGCCAATGTGGTGAGTTGCCCACCGCTCATTTAATGGCATAACTATCGGGCTTACGTGCTCAGCATCTCATCCCACTAACTCCATCCCACTCATTTACTTATGCATGCCCATAATTTCTCCGAGCTTGAGCTATCGGGGGGACCTGTGCAGTGGGCACTACTCCATCTAATGACCAAACCATCAAGCTAGAGTGGCTACCAACAAATCCTGATCCACTTCTTAGCAAATGGGGTATCGGCTAGGCTAGCATGTCCACCAAATCATGCCTTCTAACATCTTCCCATTCCTTTAATTGAGTGTTCTCATAGTTCCTCTAGGATTGAACCACCAAGGCGCGTTGTCCTATGGGCACCACCTCCAACCAATAGTAGGAATGTCGGGTTTGTGTGTCAGCCATCTCATCTTGGATGATTTCATCCTAATCGATCCCTTTATTGTGTAACACAAACCTTAGGGCTACTAGCTCCGCAGCATGTCATATCCCTTATCGAATGGTGATACAGGGGATATATCAGCATCCAATTTGTGTCTACCACTTCAAGGGTTCTAAATCTGAATGAAGGATAAGGTTATCCCGAAATTATCTTATGAATTTAGTTCTCTTCCCTTTATTGATCTGAAAATTGATCGTCCTATGACACTCTGCAATTTTTGAAAGTTTTTGGGTCTTCAAAAGTTAACCTAGTTCATAACTTGTTGAACTGTGAATGTTTAATTTTAGTCGAACTTAAAGATGAAAAAAAAATCATATGAAATCCAACATGGTAATAATGAAGAAGAGAACAACCATGTCATAATGGAGTTCAACCCTCCTGGGCTATGTCTCTGGGACTTGCTCCAATGGCTAGGTTTCTTTATTAATATCAACAACCAAAAAGTGTACATTACAAATATTTTTCTCATAGAGCAAAAATCCTTCTCGAGTGGCATTGTTTCTTATTCAATGAAATGTTCTCCTTCAAAGAAATCTCACTCAAAAGTTGACTCCCTCTCGAAAAGAAATTATGGCGCCAAAAGAAAAGGAATCTCTCACTGAATGTGGCAAAATGTCCTCATACTCATTCTGAGATAAAAAAGAAAGAACAAATTCAACTGCTTCATAATGAAGTGTCAACATGGTATTTCTCCATAACCATATTGAGAATAGACTAAAAAAATAGTTGTTCTAATGAAGAAATAGATGTTGCAGATTCATCCAAAAGACTCGATAACCCCTTTCTAGGTTCCTTCTGTGCTCTAAAAGGTCTTCATATGGCCTCAAGAAGTGAAAAGGAATCTTTGCATGCAACAAAAAAGGACTTGGCTCTACAAATTGTTCAACATACAATGACTAAATCATAAAAATAATGCTGCCATTGTTTCCAAAACACCCAAAAACCCCTGTTTAGGCTCTTCAGTTGCTCAAAAAGGCAAAAAAATGGCCAAGATAGGCCTCCTTGCTCCTTTCTCTGTTATCTGTCCTACAAAATAACCAAAACTAGCTAACCAAGAAATGAAACTTGCCTTTGGAAGGTCTGGCAGGTGAAAATTTTGCTTGAGATCAATGTTGATTCTGTCGCAAAAGGTGCAAATTATCATATCATTAATCACATCAATAAGGCATGTGTGATGATTCTTTAGTTCTTAGTGTCTTTCATATGGTTATCCAGTCATATCATGATCCATGTGTCCAGGGGCATGAGCCAGAGGCCACATGCTTGCCAACACTCTAACCCTGCTCAATTTGGTTGCCATGTGGCTACTGGCTAAAGCCACACACTAGCTCTGGCCTCCATAAGCCCCACTGTTGGTTATGTAATGTTTGTTAGGATGAGGGAATGGGCTCACCTCCCACTCCTGATGCCTTAGTGCTTAGTTGCATGTAGTGCCATGTAACCTGGAGTTAAGGCTGTGTGCCACGCTCCTCCTCCTTTAATGTTCCCACCATTGGTCGTGTGGGTTTTCAATCTGACCGAGGCCAATCTTCCTGCCCTACCCCTTCCGACGCACCTATGGTCATGCAATGTCATGTAGCTGGGATTAGGGACAAGTGCCTCACCCCCTTCTCCAACACTTAAACATTTGAAATTTAAAAATAGTCCATGGATAATTTATATCAAGAATGATCATGTGGTGTAATGGTAAGGTGCCTAAGTAGTAGTGGTGAGGATGTGGTTTCGATTCCGGCAAAGGTCGATCATTGACTCATTCAATGTTTTCGTGAATCTCAAGGGCCACATGTTAGTGCACGTAAGTAACCTGATTGGTCCATTTATTCATGTACATGCACAGTCACCTGCTGACGTCAGTGCCACATCAACTATATAGCCTGACCCATAAGTAACCTAGTCAACCTTGTAAGTTGACTTTTTAGTTGTTTTCCAAAAGATTTATAACATGATAAATTTCGCATACTGTGTCAGATTGAGGTGATTCAAGCATCATTGGAATCATAACGATGATCTCTACGAATTGGCACTAGTTTTGGGAGATTTTGAGCAGTTTGATTTTTAAGCATATGCTTGATTCCCTATATCATTCCTCCCCACTAGAAGCTTTTGGACCACCAAAGGTTTGTTTTTACTCAACAAGTAAGTGAGAGTACAACTTCCTCACTTTCTTGATCTCAATCCATCTTATCTTACTTGGATTGATACGTTTGAGTCCCACTCAAAGATACTCCACATTGCCTCGGCGTGAAGTCTTAGTTCTCCTTCCAAGAATTGAGTCTTCCTGCAACTCATCTAAATATTCAGGAAAAAAAAATTCAATAGATGGAATCTAAAATTCTATTCATGACCATCAATCATTAGAGGCTCATACAATATCTAGCTTTTCACATTCACAATAGAATAAATTTGCATATAAGGTGGCAAATCTAATCGAAAAACATTGTTACCAATCTCCTCCAAAATTTTGAAAGGGCCATATCTAATTGGCTTGAGCTTTTTACCTTCACCTTGAAGTCTTTCCTTGTTGATATACAACTAAAATATATCTCCCACTTGCAAACCCTTATACTCTCGATGCTTTTCATGCCTTTCTTTGTACTTTTCTTTTTCTTTTCTCAAGTTTATCTTGTACTCTGTGATGCACTGGTTGCGTTTCTTCAATGAAATTCTTGGATTTGACCACATCACTATGCCCATATACTAATATATATTTACCAAAGATGAAATCCAAAGGATACTTTGACAAATAACCCAAACAAGCTTCAAATGGAGACATGTGCATAAATGAGTGCTTGGCACAAATGTCAACATTCTAGATGTAATGCAAATGCTCTTCCCAAAGTTTAGGATGTTTACCACAATATCCACAAAGGAGACATGCTTTTTGTTACAATATTTAACAAATTTGACTCTCAAATTTCCATACAAATTGACTCAACAATAAGCCAGAATCACATAAAATGCCACAGAAAACACTGTTGCATATAAGTGATTTATTCATAACATCATTTTTACAAAATACCCAGTTGTGGGGATATGAAAAATATGGAATACAAAAGAAATTAGTATTAACTAGACAAATAGTCTAACCATTTCTTACCCAGAAAGGATAGGGAAGTTTCTTTCTGCATTTCACTTTCTTCTGGAGATGCTTCAGGGATGGGTAAAACATGCCTATTAATTTCATCTAAGTTTTCTTCCTCGTGTGATTTCATAACTAGTTTTTGATTCTTTAGATGAATATGTGGATGAAACTTCCAACATTTCTTTATCCAATGCCCACTTATATTGCAATGACTACAAAATTTTTTGTGAGCATTTCTTGGAAAAAATGTCTTTGAACTCGAATGAGTATCTTCCTTCCCGTTCTCACTTATAATTAACATTTTCACTTTCTCAACCATTACTTTCATTTTTTGACACTTTTCTACACAATGGTTACATGCATGAAAAAGAATACAAGGAAACACATTCCAAATTTTTTTATTCAAATCATTATGTTTCTTATAGTGATAGAAGCCTTTTGAATAATCAGGATGTTTATACCTTTTATGATTGTCCTTCGGATTATGAGTCACTCGAGGAGAACTTGACTTAGTTCTTCCTTTGAAGCACTCTTCTCTCTTTGGAGATATTTCCATCAACGTCATCATCATGATATGATACTCCTTCAACTTGCAGGAGTTCTTTCTTTACGAATTTTATACTTGAAGAATTCCTTGACTTCGTAGTTTTGGAGAATTCTCCAACTTCTTGAACATATCACAATCCTTCATGTCAAGGTTGTGTTCTCACCTCAATATGATTAATGATACAATGACTATGAATTCTAAGACCCTTACAATTGTATCCCATTTTTGTCAAAAATTTCATACCAATACCCTTGGTATGTTTCTCAAATGATGAAAAATAACCATTATCATTGTTAAGAGAATGAATTGAACATGAAGCATCTTTTACCTCCTTTTGAACTTGCGACTCTTGGACCTCTTCCTAAAGATTAGCCATCTCCTCCCTCTTCTCTTTTGTAGATGAAGTGGTAGATAAATATTCAAGAAAACTACTCTTGTAATTTAACATATAAGCAATGTTCTTCAATTGAAAAATGGTACAAATATCAGTCATCCCATGAACACAAAATTGTCAAGTCTTGGGAGAAGCTCCAGTAGTTGAGTATTCCCTAGTTTTCTCTTGAATGACATTCTGCAACATGAGGTGCAAATTCTTCTTCTTATCCTCTGTTGCGCAATCTTCTTAGTTCCATGTTATCCACTTAAAAATAGGAATTCATATCTTCTAGTTCTAGGAACCTTGCATGCTGCAAATTTTCTCCCATGCTTGCAATCTGGTCCAAACTTTCTTTGATACTAGTGATTTGAAAATTGATCATCCTCTAACACTTTGAAAGTTTTGAAAGATTTTGGGTCTTCAAAAGTTAAATTAGTTCATAACTTGTTCAACTGTGAATAGTTAATTTTAACCACACTTAGAGATGAAACCAAATCATATCAAATCCAATATGGTAAAAATGAGGAAGAGAATAAACATGTGATAATGGAGTTCACCCCTCCCGGGTCATGTTTCTAGCCTCTGCTCTAATGGCTAGGTCGCTTTATTGATCTCAACAACAAAAAAATTACATTACAAAAAATAGTCTCATAGAGTAAACCCACTTCTGAAGTGGCATTATTTTGCCTTCAAAGAAACGTTTTTCTTCAGAGAAATATCACTCACAGGTTGAATCCCTTTAGCAAAGAAATGATGGCACCAAAACAAAAAGACTCTCTCAGTGAATGTGACAACAGTCCTCGTACTCATTCTAAGATAAAAAAGCAAGAACAAATTCATCTGCTTAATAATGAAGTGTCGAAATGGCATTTCTCCACAATCATACTAAGAATAAACTAAAAAATTGGTTGCTCTAATGAAGAAACAAATGTTATAGATGCATTCAGAAGGCTCAAAAACCCCTTTCTAGGTTCTTTTCATGCCCTAAAAGGTATGCATATGGCCTAAAAAAGCCAAAAATAGTCTTTGTCTACAACACAAAATGACTTGGCTCTACAAATTGTTTAAAATACAATGCTCAAATCACAAAAATAATGTTTCCATTGTGTCAGGAACACCCAAATACCTATGTGTAGGCTCTTCTTAGACTCATAAAGGCTGAAAATTGTCCAAGATAGGCCTCCTTATTCATTTTTTTGTTATTTGTCTTCCAAAATGACCAAAATTGACTAACCAAGCAATGAAACTCGCTTTTAACATGCTTTCTAGGTCAAAACTTTTCCTTTACCATCTTACTCCAAATCCTAAGTATGTCACACTCCTATAAGAGTGATCTAAGAAAACTCCAAGTGTCCAAGGGTATGAGAGAGAGAGAATAGAATGAAAGTCCCAAATATTGAACTGACAAAAGTTGTGAACTAATCCTCAAAAACCTTTTTATTATTAAGGCCTCTATTTTCTTCATTTTGGATTATTTTCCTTCATTTTCCTCCTCACATGCAACCTGTGACCTTTCACCATCATTTTCTCCTATTTTCCATTCTTTTCATAAATAATATGCCAATAAATGCCTCATGCATATCCAAAGACTTTTCCATTTCCTTTGCAAATTTCCATAGCCATTTATTAATCACAAGTGATACCTGTCACTATGTTTTTTCCCAAGTTTCAGCTTGGAATATGTGTCCCATGACCTTGGTCTTATTTTTCCTTTATTTTCTTTATTACATGTATTTTTAACTTGGGTTGTTACAACTCACTATTGATTACATTTGCAATTTCATAGTTCTTTTTTGTTTCGCAAGTCGATAAGTTAGTTATGGTTGGCTTGCTTTTCATAAAATCTAAATCATATGATAGCTATTTGTATGAGAATATATAGTAGAATATTATAAGCTCAAGTTCACCTATTGTGTTCTTTTCATCTATTTTTGCCTCTAATTTTTCAATGTATCAAAGTAAGAGGTTGTTTCAGAGAAACAATAAATCCCATGATAGTAACATAATGAATCATCATGTAGCAATCAGTAACCTAATTTTTCTTCACTAATATGATGGTACATTTTGGCTCATTGATTTTCTCTTTCTTGATGGAGATAACACATCTCCTTAAAGGGTCTTAGCTCAATCGAAGAGCACTTGCCTTGCAAATAGGAGGTTGGTGGTTCGATTTCATCATTCCCTAACATGATTTAATCACTTAAGAAACAAAAATATTCCCATTCTATATTTCATTTCTAAAGATAAATTTTTACTATCTATACAGATTCAACAACTCATATTAAAAACATATCATCTCTATCGAAAAAATAATTGGGATTAAGGACATATCGTCTCTATATAGACAATATGTATTTAAAAGTAGTTATAGTCTATTGAGAGACAAAAAAGAATTTTTCTTAAAAAACAATAATACTTTTGTTATATATTATCTTTACAGAGACAATTTTTTAAGACAATAATTTGTGTTACTCACTTAAAGAAAATTTACAAGTTTTTTTTACTATATCAAGTTAAGACAAAATACTCAAAAATTTTCTAGAATATTTTCTTAAAACCCCCATGTATGTAGTAGTGGATACACTTTGACATCTAAATATATTTTCTAAATGCATTAGTTATGCACGATTCATATCTTGTGTGGGATAGATATCTCCAACACTATGCTAAGTTCTAGATATTCATCATTAAACCAAAAGGATATACAGATACATAGCGAGAAAGAGGAAGGAGAATTATATGGGGAGAGATGGGGATACATGGTAGGGGGAGAGAAGGGGGAATGGAGAGATACAAGGGGGAGGGAGAGATTATAAGAAAGATAGAAATGGATAGCGAAATGGGTGAAGATAGGCGTAATTAAGGAAGGGGATAGAGAAAGAAAGGGAGAGAGAGAGAGAGAGAGAGAGAGAGAGAGAGAGAGAGAGAGAGAAAGGGATATGGGAGAGGGAGAGATGAAGAGATATGGATAGGTAAAGTAATATACAGTGAAAAGGATAGGGGTTTGGAGAGAGTGTGTCTATTAGAGGGAGTAAGAGAGTTGGAGAGAGAGAGAGAGAGAGAAAGAGAGAGAGAAGGAAATGGGGAGAGAGATATTCATGTAGGAGGGAGACATATGAGAATAGAGAGAGAGAAAATGGAAAAAGGATAGGGGGAGAGATATAGAAAGAGGAAGATAGAGGGGGAGAGAGGGATAGGGGAGACATGGGGGGAGATAGAAAGCTATAGGGAGAGACAAAATGGGAGGGAGTGAAAGAAAGTGAGAGAAAATTATGGAACGAGAGATAGAAGGTGGGAGAGATACAAATAAGGATAGGGAGATGGTGGGAAAAAAGAGTGTGTTATAGAGTGGTGTTTTATAGTGGGGGGGGGGGGGGGGGGAAAGTGGGAGAGAGGATGATAAAAAGGGAGATTTAATGAAAAAGTAAGGGGATGTTAGGGAGAGACGAGGAAAGGGGGAGAGAGAGAGTTGGACATAGAAGGGAGACATAAAGGAGAGGAAAGAGAGATATGGATGTAGGAGGGAGACATATGGGGGTGGGAGAGAGGGGAATTAAGGGGAGAGAGAAAGAGAGAGAGACATACAAAGGGGGAGTGAGTATGGTGAATGGTAGGAATTCCAGTGCATCAATAATGTGCACACATTCCTACTCCAAGGTCATGTGAGAAGGAAAAGTGAGGATGGTGAAGGGAATGAATATACACACATTAACAATGCATGTGCATTCCTACCTATCTCATGGGAGAAATAAGAGATAGAAGGATGGGAAGAATAAGGATAGAAATATATAGGGGTTACACATATAGAAAAAGAGAGACATATGGAAAGCATGAGAGTCTAAGGGGATAGGAAAAGGTGGAGAGAAAAACTAGGTGATGTGCGAGAGTGTGTGTTCTATAGAGAGAGAATGAGACAAATGGAGATAAAAAGAGATGGGGGGGAAAGAAATTTTGTTATTTAGAGAGGGAGGGAGGTAAAGGAGGAGAGGTAGGGAGAGAGAGAGGGGAATACAATGGAGACATACAAGCAAGAAAAGAGAAAGGGAGAGAGATGGATGTATACAGTAATAGACAAGGGGTTAGAGACAGAGAGAAGGAAAGGGGGAGAGGTAGGGGAGAAAGATATGGATATAGGAGGGAGGAATGCAATGGGAGAAAGATATATATGAGGGAAATAAGAAAAGGAGGATAGAGATAGAAAGAGGGTTACATACGAAGAGAGAGGAGGGAGAGACATAAGGGTAGAAATATGGAGAGAGAGAGAGAGAGAGAGAGAGAGAGAGACAGAGACAGAGATAACTTAAAAGGGTAGGTAAATTGGTGGAGAGAGTTATAATTAAGGAAGCGGAGAGAGAAAATGAGGTATAGGGGAGGAGGGAAGGATAGATAGGAGTAGGGAAAGGAATATATAGGGAAAAAGAGAGTGTGTGTTAAAGAGAGAAGGAGAGGGAGAGGTTAAGAGAGAGAGTGTATTAGAGAGATGGGTGGTGCAAGAGAGAGAGAGAGAGAGAGAGAGAGAGAGAGATGAAATAGGGAGAGAGAGGGGTGTATAAGGGATACATACAAGGGGAAGAGAGGGAGAGAGAGAGAGAGAGATAGAGAGAAAAGGAGAGGGAGGGTAGAGAGAGATAAAAGGAAGGGGGAAGAGTTATCTAGGTGGATATTGGTGGCAACCCACCATGTCCACTTGGACACCCATCATTGTTTCTTTCAGCTTCTCAATTTCCTCAATTGTAGCATAGCTTATTATTTTTAGCAGTTTTTTGGGTCTTGAACTTTTGGAGCTGTTTTGAGGCCCTAAAAGACGTTTTTTGGGAAAACTAGGAGAAACATGGCATCATGGACCAATGTTTTTCTTCCCAAAGTTGTACTTCTTGGATAGATCTTTCTAATGAGATATTGTGCACGTCAAGCAAAGATCGTATGCCAAAGCTACGATGCCGAGATGTTAATGTACGAATTTACCCAAACAGGGCCCACAGTTTGACGTTTCATCTTCTAGGGTTAGAGTTTTGGATGTTTAGGGTTTTCCATTGTTTTTCAACAATAAAGAGGCCTTCGGGCCTCATTGTAACACAGTTCAGAGGCATGTAGCTGGCACATCCCTTCTCATAGATAAGCTACCGTCGACCTAACTAGTTTATTTCCATTTCTATTTGTAAGCATATTTCAGTAGTTTACAGTAATGAAATGAACTATTATTTCTTCTGCATCTCTATATGTATGGTTATATCTATAATTTGTTGCCTTCTTGTTTAAATTTGGATCAGTGGTATTTGAGTGGTCTTCTCTATCTCTTTCTTTCTTTACATGTCCCCAATTAGGTCGGGATATAAATAGTTAGGGCTTGAACTCGTCAAGACTTTCCTAGACCAGCCTCACAAATCCCGACAACCTCCCATGGCATATGAAAAGAAAGATGAGGGGGTAGGAGATCCTATCAAAATCTTGCTCGAAGAGGCCCTTGAGCGACAAAGGAATGCAATGATGGACAACTTTTCCCAGATCCTTAAGTGGCTACCCAAGGGCAACCCATCTACTTCCAACAGCTACTCTGGAAGCACCACACCCTTAAAGTTACAAGTTAAATTTGAAATTTCAATATTTGAGGGTCAAATAGATGTAGACGTCGTAGATAAATGGTTAAATCTGGTAGAAGGGTATTTTTCTGTTCATGATTTTTCTAGCTGGGAAAGGATTATTTTCTCTCTTCTCAAAGCTACCCCCCATGTCAAGGACTGGTGGGAAACCTACTATGAGTAGAAGGATGAAAGTATGGCCTCACTATTTTCAGCCACACCCACTTGGAATTCATTCTAGACTACCATTAAGGAGCAGTACTACCCTATCAAAAGCTATGAAGATCAATACATAAAATGGACCACACTATGGTAGGGAAGGGACCAAGACGTGCCAGAGTTTACCAATATTTTCCATACTCGTTGTACAAAGTTGGGTATCAAGGATTCAGAGTAGCATTTGGTACTAAAATACCATAGCTGCCTGCACAAGTACATCCAAGAAGAAATAGAATTCCTAAACGTCTCCTTGCTTGGTGTTAGGTTCCTATACCAATAGGTGTCATTTCTCATGATTGACTATGGAAATACCAAATATGATCATCCTTTCTATGCTGCAAAGGTTCCATATTATCAACAATCAAGATTCAGATAAAGAGAAAAGAAAGCAATTCCAAAAAAAGATCGGGAAAGTGGCTTGGTAAAGCATACAAACAAAGAAGTGCAATTACTTATTTTCTCACAGTTGATGAACAGCCAAACAGTTTAACCCTGGCTAGATCATGTTTAAATTTCTTTTTTTAGAATAGAGAGTAAGATTTTCTCAAACAATCCAAGCTTGGCAGATCATTAGATTAGATAGAGAATTAAAGGGCCCAACTGCTCAATCTGAGCCCTTGGTTGAAATAAGGGTAGTTTTAGATAGGAGGGCAGTCAAAATAAAAAAGGAAAAGCAGGGTTTGCTAGCTCAAATGCACCCAATCGAAGGAAGAAAAAATGTTAGATATTCTAGGTTGGGTAGGCAGATAATTATGAGGTTGTAGAAAGCAGAGTGATGTTCAGTTTACACAGTATCACCAGCATCATGGCAAAGTGGTTACAAGTTCAGTGGAGCATGACTAACTTCCCCTTTCATTTTCCCCAAAAATTTCACTAACATCCCTTAAGGATATTGAGATCTTCTCAAATAGTCCTAATCCATTTCATTTTGCAAGGTACTAAGAAAAACATTGCCTTTGCTTGGTAAACACAAGCCACATTTCTTGTGTAAAAACCATCATCTCATTTCCCCTACATCTCATCAAAAATCTAAGTTTTACTCTATAAACTTAGCATTTCCCTATCACTTGTCATATTAACACCCTAACTCTATGTATATAACTCCTAGATTAATGTTTCCCTACCCCTATTATGTATTAAAAGAAAAAACCCCAAAAAACTATATATATCCCATCCCCGCCCAATATGGCTATGATTCAAAAAGTCCTTGGGAACCCTTGGTCCACCTAGGGCCAATGATAGCCCACCATGTGTCCTAGTGGGATTTGTTAGACCTTTGGTCAAACAAATAACCATACCCTACCTTACCCATGCAATAAACCCATTTACTTAACCTTTTTGTTAATTAAAGCGTCGGGTCCGCTTCGCAGTTGCCAAATAACCCAAAGTATTAAGCCTGCTCGAACCTTACAAAAATTAAAGGTTAGTATGTGCGCGGCTCTACTAAAACTCTGGTAACTTACCCTCCCGTCCACCGTCAGATCGCCTTCCCTAGATTCGATGGTCCTTATCAATATCGGACTCGCCCCGACGATGTGACGTTTGTACCCGACGGTCGGCAGTTTTCCTTTCGTACACAGGGACACCCGGCGCATTATGATTGCATCGGGCCAGCTCTGATAGAAACTGTCCCCGTACCAAAGACGTTCCAATGGAAACTGCTTACTGCCTTCTGTCCTTTCGCCCATGTCACTCTCCTGTCAGCCGTTATGTCATAACCCACATTGTTGCTCCCGCCACCGTGTCCGCCATATCACCCTCCTAGTTGGCAACCATGTCAACGACCATGTCACCCTCTGTACTCCACTACCGAACAAACTAACGTTAGGCTGATGTCATCCCAAAAATGCACCAAAAACGCCCGAAAAGTCTAAAATTGTATAAAAAGACAGGAAAACCAATTTTATTGTTTATTTACGAATTGTTTGACTGCGGAACCTTGTATGTAGTTTTACATCGAATTCGCTACCACTGGTGCATAGCTCATCACCCTGCAAAGTCAACCTCACACTCTGTTGGTCCAGCTCCACCTACAATCTTCAACGTACACCGAAATCCGCAAACCAGGTATTTACCTCATAGTCACCTTTCAACCCTGTTTTTAGCAAATTCTCCTGTAAAATCGCCTGCAAAGCTAAATTTAAACTAAAAGAATTGTTGCCTATCACCCTTTCACTGAAAAATCACTATCAAACCATTGGTCACCAAAGAAAACCTTCGAATTCTGCTAGAAACCTCTGCAAATCGCCCAATTCAAACTTCAATTCTAGCCTGCCTTTTTATCGCTAAAAATTGTGTAAAATTACCAAGAAAGGAAGAATTCTCCCCCTGTTTCGTCAGAATTCCAAGATTATTCTATAATTTCCTAAGAAACCCGATCCACTGTTGTTGCCTGTTATCCGAAAGTTTTTTTTCACCTAACATCTTGAAAGGGAGGCTATCCCTACAGTTTCGTCCATTTTCCCCCAATGCAGTTTGCATAATTTACCTTTATACTATGGACACTACCCTGTAAGATCACCACAAGATAAATTCAGTCCACAAAATCCTGAGAAAAGTCCTAAAACACAGTTATCCTTTCTGCTGTTCTACAGACACACATTCTAGTCAAAGACACAGTCAATTAAAGTATGGAGGCTCCAGTGGCTCTCAACATTGCCCCCTTGAATGCACCACATATGGATTTAGAGTGGTTACCTCTGGTAGACAGGGACTTCCAGATTAAGGACATGATGGGCCTCAAGTCTCACATCAAAATTGTGTGTCAATTTAGAAACAATCATAAAAATAACACTGATGTCCTGAGAATATGGGAACCTAGTATGCCCATCTACTACCTCCCATCAGTCAATGTGTTGCCTGACTTGATTCATCCATGCCATGCAAACTATGACCCCACAGAAAGAGCAATCGTCACTTCAGATGGGTATGTACTATTCTACATTACTCCTCAATCCATAAATGAAATGTTGAACTTTGAGCCACCTCAGCCTCTGGTTCCTCTCACAATGAAACTCCTGCTTGATCAAGGTGCAAAACTCTCTAGTGCAGAAATATCAAGAGTAGTTCAGTTGTTCATGCAGCCATAGTTCCAGGCCAATCATCCTCCACCCTATCATCAAGTCTCATTCAATGACACAGGCAGGCTCTTGGTAGATATGATATCCTACATTCTAGGATGCAAAACCAGTGAGTTTGTGGATGAAACTGTGTTTGTGCTATTGACCATGTTCACTCCAGGACAGCCCCCTGCTGTCATGTATGACTATGCCACCTTCAGAGCAAACAAAATACATGAGCAATTCATGATGTTGGAGAGAGAAAGAGTATTCAAGTATACCTCTTACATATACCATCTGCTGTTGTACTATCATCTTGATAGTTTCAAAGCTCCTCTCAAGAAACTAGACTCGAAAGGAGAGAGGGGATATGTTATCTTCTGGACCTCAGTTTTCCATGAAGTCCACCTCTCTCCCTACATATATTGTGAGTTTGTTGATATGTTCATCTACCCAGCCACTTGCCTGTTGATGATGACTCCTCCTGGTAGTCTCACTGCTGAAATGCAAAGAATCTTACATCTTTCAAGGGGCTACAACATTGGTGATTGGTACTTCTACCAAAACCACATAGTGATCAGGATTTATGGTTGTGAGTTGCCTCCCTATAAACTGCCAAAATATGTCCCCATGAGACTTTTTGCCTTGGAATATTTCAGGCAATTCAGTAGTGCAGATTTGACTCATTTCCATGGAAAAAACAAGAAAGCACAGCTCAAAATTAGACATCAATTGGGTCCTTTTGTTTTCAATAAAAGGGAAGAAGCCTGGAGTGATGTAGACAAGATGCTAAGCAAAGAGCTCATGCTGAAACAAAGCTTAATTTGGGCACCATATGACCCTGAACATTTCATAAGATTTAGAAGAGTCAAACACAGGCTTTCAGGATATGTGCACCAGCCAATCCCTCACATTGAACAATATGCTAATCGACAAGAATGGGTAGAGGGCACACTAGATGAAGAGCTTACTGAAGAAGAAAGATTAGAAAAAGAAATGAAATAATATGAGAAAAGAATTGACCTGGATTATTTTGCACAGGTCCCCTTCACACAGCCTCAACATATTGGAGCAAGCACATTAGCTGCTACATCTTGACAACAGCCGGCTAAAGAATCCATTCCACCTGCAGGGAAAGGAAAGGAAATTGAGCATTCAGAATAACAGAGTACAATGGCAGAACAGCCATCCACAAATCAGGAAAAGGGTCAAGAACAAGGCCCTTCAACCCAAACAAAGGCAGCTGAAATCCCTGTACTGTAAACCCCTCACAATGAAGAAAGAGCTAAAAAGAGGGATAGACCTAAAGACACACCCACAGGGACATCTACAGATCAGCAAGGGGAAAAGAGACAGAGGCTAAACCCCTATTCCGAGGAGGAATTTACCAAAGAGACCACAGGCAATATCAGGGGTGACAGAACTTCTGAACAGTAGATCCCTCTTATTTTGGAAACATCAGCTAGCTCCTTTTAGCAGGAGAAAGAGAGATAGCCTGGTGTGGAGGTTTCCTCCTCTAAGCAGCAGACCAAGTAGGGATCGGATATCAAGAGAGCATTCACTGAAATTAAAGCTAGAAACGAACCAGTGAGGTTTCAGCTTTACAATCAATTGTTAAGAATGGCTCCTACAAATCAACAAAGGCTGATGGCAGCCTATGACATGCAAGCAGGGAGGATGACTCTTAGTCACTTTAGACCCACTGTACAGTAGCCACAGTCAGCTGCAGATTATATTGGAACAAATCTTGAAGTTCTTGCCAAAGACATCCATCCAATAGACTAGATTGAGTTGCATAAACAGGTTAGAGAAATGGTATACTCCACCTTAGCAAATAAAGCTCTAATGGCCCATAGATTACAAAATTCATTGTATAACACTTCTGCCCAACTAGAGCTGGAGAAAGCCTCCTCATTGGCCAAGGATAATAGGATAAAATCCTTGGAAGAAATCATTATAGAGTTGGGGCATGATCCAAAGGATCCCAAAGGTGCACAGGCCTTAATAAGGAAAAAGGAGGAGGACATAACAGCCCTAAGAAGACAATTGAAGCTGCCAGCTACAATACATCCTTAAACCACAGAGGTGGCACAACAAAAGGAAGAAGAGGATGTGGTCAGCTTACTCATGAGGATGAAACAAAGACTGTTGGACACATAAAAATCATTGGAAGAGGCTCTATAAGGGATACAACCAGAGGTGGCTTCTCGGCCATCCCAAACAGCTCCACTCATCTCAGCTCCTCCTCTAGCAGTCACTATAGCAGCACCTCCCATGGATGCAGCTTCAACAACAGGTGCCTCAACTTCAACAACACCTACAACAAGTGCATTACAAGAGGCCAGCTTAAGCATGGAGGAAATGATGAAAGAGATAAAAGACTTGGAGACCCAGATGGCAGAACTCAAGGAGACCAAGGAAAAACTAGCCAAAATTGAGGTTAGTTATGACAAATCAAATATGATTGTTGCAGAGAAGACTAGGGAAGTAAAGGCCCTAGAGAACAAAATAAAGGCCTTGGAGAAGGACCTCACTCTCCATAGAACCCTGATAGAAGTAAAAACTATTTTGTGGGATAAAATCAGCCAAGCTATTACTGATCAGTGGACAGCAATACAAACCATTTTTTATCAGATAGAGTTGATAGGATTGGCTCAGTATGAAACTCAAAAGGCCAGAGTATTATTGGCCAATAAACCTGAGCAAGCCATTCAAATGATTCACTTTTTGAACACTCATACCAGTGAACAGTTAGCATCTTTGTACATTCACAATAGGACAAGAAATGCAAGCATAGGTTGAAGCCTTCAGACATAAATTTTCAATGTTACAATGCAAAGGTTTGCCTAGCTTGGTTACTAGCAGTGGGAAGCTGTTAAAGCAAGAACAGAATCCTCATAGGCTAAGTACCTATGTGCAAAATCAGATTACAGCATCATCAAGCAGCACAGAAGAGACAATCCCTCCCACAGGGCAAAGTTTGTATGATAAACTGGAAGGTTTGTTCTTCATTGAGCATGAGGTGGCACATCTTTTTGATTTCCAGCCAAACTATTATAGGTACACTGAAGCTGATGAGACACTAATCAAAATGAGAAAGCATCAATTACCAACAGATCAGTGGTGGCAGAGTATGCTGGAGGTTTTACCAAAATAAGTGTAGTTCTCCTTTTTTGTAAATTAATAGCATTACAAATTAAAAGGTAATATCTGGAGAAATCAAATCAGTTGAGAAAGAAGATTCGCGCCAAAAGATAAAACAGGCTCAGACACAGGTGGCAAAAGATAGTGCAACAGGACAACACATCAGGGAAGCAGTCATCAACCAACTATCAGAGTCAAAAGGTCAAAAACAAGCAGGACACCTACAACAGCCAGTACAACATATTTATTTCCTCAATTATTGTTGTGCAGTTTTTCCCACAATAGTTATTGCTTCTGCTAGAGTAGATGGATAAAATTTATGTCCAGATATTTCCCTACAGGATATTTTGTAAACTTCTATAAATACTTGCGAAAGAGATGTGTTATTGTTGGCTGATGAATATCATTATGGACCTGCTCTGTAAATTTTGAGAACTCTTATGAAATAAAATTGTTGGATGCTGTGTTGGTGAATTTGCTGGTTGTGGATTCAATGGCTAAAGGATGTGTTGCAGAATTCTTGTGCTGATGCATGGATCAATAAGTTTCCCTTACTCTTGATTTATTGTATTTGTAATTTATTTATCATATCACTACCATGTTCTAAGTTACAGGAAAAAAAGATAACCCAAAATTTATTGTCTATACTCTGTGTTCAGTTCCAGTAGTTTTCTATGTTTTCCACAGAACCATCATAGGCAAGAATTCTTAAGTGCTCTTGTCTCCTTGGTTCTTACACATTAAACATCATCAAGGAATTCTTAATTGCTCCCTGTTAATGTTTACAAAATTTCCCTTTGTTAACATAATGAAAGATTCTTGATTTTCTTTCATTCCCTAACTCCTTTCCATCCTACTTTCAGATTGAAATATTGTTCTATGTCTAACTATCCTGCTCTGCAATCTTCCATTGCCAAAGAAAATATAACCAAAAGTTTACTACATTAGACTCCATCAATCCAATGGTCTGAACTTCTCTCAACTTACTGCCATGTTCTACTGAATGTCATATTCCAAACACCAAACAAAACTTGTGTCTCATAACTAGCCTAATATACAATAAAACAAATCTAAATTACAAAGAGAGAGCCCTCTCTGGTTGCAGATTGGCTAGGGTCTGCAGCTGAAAGATTGCTTAGTGGTTACCTCGGCCGTATTCCCTCCTGGAGCCAGGGAACAACCTGAGTGATAACACTTGGCACGACATACCGATATGCCTTCAAGAACTAGAAAAAGATAAAACAGAAGAAGAAAGACTTTGGATATATGAATCTGAAGCAAGGAAATGGTCCCCCCAAACCATAGAACAAAGGAAAAAGCCAAGGTGGGGCAGCCCAAGACAACCCGCCAAAGCTGCAAGCAAAGAACAACACCGCGAAGCCAAAAAAGGACATGGGAAAGTGGTGTGTGTTCCATAACAGCTCCACTCACAACATAAGTGAGTGTCGGGCCAACCAGTCACTAGTGGCAAAGCTAAGGATTTCAAAATTAGATGCATGTTCTGACTCTAAGTCAGAACCTGGAAACGGGAATGACAAAGGGAAGCAAATTATCGATGTGGAGCCCAATGCCACCATTGCCACCATGAAGATCCAAAAGGAGGAACCTAAATATCCAAAGGAGGAGGAGCAGCTTCTCAACTCCCAGATGTGGGTAAAGAGCTCCCCGCTACAGTTCATTATTGACAATGAGAGCCAAAAGAACCTCTTTTCAGTAGAGGTCTTGAAGCGGTTAGGCTTACTGACCACAGCACATCCACAACTGTACACCATCAGGTGGCTTCACCTAAGATAGGATCTTTGCGTGAGCCAACAGTGTTGCCTTCAATACAACATCAAGCCCTTCAGAGATGAGGGATTATGTGACATTGCTCCCCTTGATGTTTGTGATGTATTATTAGGACAACCATAGTTATGGAAGTGACATGCTATGTATGAATCAAGGCCCCGTGCTATTATTGTTACTTTGGGAAATAAGTTGTGCATGATACTGGAGGTAGCAACACTTACCTCCATCTATTTTGTTACTGCAAAACAATGCAATAAGCTCATTTCCAAAATCGAGAAATTTTTTTTTCCTGATAATATGCCTTTAAGGAAAGAAGAAGATGGTGGCCACGACCTCTAGGCAGGCCCCCTCTGCACAACAACTATAGATGGACAAGGTCATGGAGGAGTACGAGGACATTTTCACCTCCCCCACAGGGGTTCCTCTACATTGTCAGGTCAAGCACTCCATCGATATGACCCCAGGTGTGTCACTGCCCAATGGACCAATTTATCGACGCTCCGTTCTGTACAACAAAGAAATCAAGAGGCAGATTCAGGAGCTGTTGCAGAAACGTCACATCTGTCCGAGTTCATCACCTTGTGGGAGCCCGATCATGTTGGTAGAGAAGAAGGATGGGACTTGGAGACTCTGTATTGACTACCGAGCACTGAAAAAGATCACTGTCCGTAATAGGTACCCGATCCCACGGATTGGTGACCTCCTGGACCAACTGAAGGAGGGAAAATATTTCAGAGAACTCAATTTGAAGTTAGGATATCACTGGGTTACCAATCGAACCCTCTGATGTGTGGAAGACTACCTTCAAAGCCAAGGAGGGCCTTTTCGAATGGTTGGTTATGCCTTTCGGATTGACAAATGCTCCTCCAACCTTCATGAGGCTAATGGATGACATCTTGTGGCTATGCACCAACTCATTTGTAGTGGTATACATGGATGACTTCCTGATCTTCAGCCAGAGTTGGGAAGAGCACCTCCACCACATCCAGCAAGTTCTCTAAACACTGTAACAACACAAGTTATGTGCCAATTTGGAGAAATAACCTTTTGGCATGATCCAAGTTCAGTATTTGGGATACATTATTGATGAACAAGGGGTTCATGTGGATCCATTCAAGATCCAAGTCATTCAGTATTGGCCATCTCCAACCACAATAACATAGCTCCGCAGATTTCTAGGTCTTGCCAACCTCTGCAGCAGGTTCATGTTGGGATTTTCTCATATCACTTGGCGCTTGAGTCAAGTCACTAAGGGAGGAGAAAAAGAAAAATTATTTTGGTCCGAATCTCAACAGAAGGCATTCATAGAGTTGAAATATCGCCTCTGCTCGGCACCAGTGCTTACATTACCAGACATGCAATAACCATTTGAAGTTGAGACAGATGCCTTTGACTATGCTATTGGGGCAGTCCTTACTCAACACGGGTATCCAGTGACATATCACAGTGAGACACTTTTAGACACAGCCTAGAAGTATCCAACTTATGACAAAGAGATGTATTCCATTGTGCAGGTCAGCTAACAATGGAAGCATTATATTTTGTGAAGGAAACGATCATCCACACATACCACTGACCTCTGCAGTTCATCCAAACCCAAGGGAAATTGTAGAATGATCGCCATCAGAAGTGGTCCACATACCTGCAACAGTTCTATTTGAATATCAAGTATAAGAAGGGTAACACCAATAATATTGTAGATTGCCTCAGTGGACCACTAATCATGGCGTTAACCACTGTGCTCAACTGTTGTGGGCATGAGACTTCTGGTTGGCCACTTCTCTACTAAAGTGACCCAAAATTTAGCCACACATACTAGACACTCTTGGAGGGTTAGGATGTTCTAGATTTTCACCTCCAGGATGCCCTATTATACCACCTAGGTCACCTTTGTGTTCCATCAAGAGAACGTGCCAAGATGATTTGGGAAGCACACTACAATCGAGCTCTTAGGCATTTCAGGGTCAAGAAAATGATGGCGATAATACAGACGTATTTCTATTGGCCAAATCTTCGACATGATGTTGGGAAGTACATCAAATCATTCACTACATGCGCCATTGAAAAACTGATCATCATGAAGCAAGGCCTCTATACCCCGATGCCTACCCCTAGTCGACCTTGGGAATCCATCTCCATGGATTACATGTCAGGCCTTCCTTCTACTAAGTATGGAAATGACTATGTTTTTCTAGTCGTCAACAGGGTCTTAAAGATGACCATTATGGTGGCCTACAAGAAGAATATCACAACAGAAGCCACTGCTAAACTTTTGTTTGAGCGAGTGTGGGTACACTTTGGTATCCCACAGTCTATCATCTAAAATCATGACAGCAGGTTCCTCAGTACATTTTGGTCCATTCTCTGGTCGATGCTAGACACCAAACTCACTAAGTCCACAACCTTCCATCCTCAAACTGATGGCCAGACAAAGGTTGTCAACAGGATGGCCATACACATTCTGTGCATGTACAACTCAACGCATCCACGCACATGGGATGAGAGCTTCGCCTATGTTCACTATAGCTACAACCGGGCTCTCCACAGCTCAATTGGACACAACCCTTTTCAGGTGGGCTTGGGATTCCAGTCGCTATGTCCCATTGATGTGGCCACGCCATTTGCAGCTACTCGCGCAGATTCAGCTCATGTCCAGTCTGAAACAGATAAGGAAAACAACTTCATTGATCACATACAACATATTCACCAGCAGGTCCATGACATTCTAGAGAATCAAATGCTAAGTACAAGTAGTGAGATGATCAACATTGAATGCCACACAAGTTTCAGGTGGGCGACAAAGTCTAGTTGCATTTGCAAAAGGAGCACCTTACCGGAGCCTATCAAAAACTCAGACCACTCTAATATGGTCCTTACACCATTACCAAGGCTATGGGAGACAATGCATTTGAGATCATCATTCCCCCATTCTTTGGCCTATACCCAATGTTCAATGTGGACTGCCTTCAGCCATACTTTTCACCATTACTAGACACGTCCAACATTACAGAATAGCTCACACCCATAGAGTTAAATCTAGATTGCATGGAACAAGCTACAACTAATTGGATCATGGACACACAGATCAAGCACACTCGCCAGTAGAATATACAACAATATCGAGTAGTCAAAGTAGGCCAACTCCTTTACTAGGGCAAGTGGCTCACTAGGGACCAAGTTCAGCAGAAGTTTCCTCATCTCATGGAGGAACTCAACGGAATGGGGACCATTGCTTCCTAAAGGGGGAGGAATGATCTAGGTGAATACTGGTGGCAACTCGCCAAGTTCACTTGGACCCCCATCATTGTTTCCTTCAGCATTTCAGTTTCCTTATTTGTAGCACAACTTACTATTTTTAGCAGTTTTCAAGTCCTAAACTTTCGGAGCCATCTTGAGGCCCTGAACGACTTTTTTTTTTTTGGAAAATTGGGAGCATCATGGTTATGTGGACCAATGCTACTCTTCTCAAAGTTGTAGTTCTCGGACAGATCTTTCTAACAAGGTATTGTGTGTGTCAAACAGAGATTGTATGCCAAAGTTACGACCCCGGGAGGTTGATTTACCAATTTACCCAAACGGGGCCCACAGTTTGGCGTTTCATCTTCGAAGGTTAGGTATTTGGATGTTTAGGGTTTTCCATTATTTATCAACAATAAATAGGCCTTCGAGCTTCATTGTAATGCAATTCAGAGGCATGTAGCTGCCACATCTCTTCTCAGAGGTAAGCTACCATCGCCCTAGCTAGTTTATTTCCATTTCTATTTGTAAGCATATTTCAGTGTTTTACAGTAATGAAATGAGGTATTATTTCTAGTGCATCTATATATGTAAGGTTATATCTATAATTTTTGCTTTCCTATTTAAATCCAGATCAGTGGCATCAAAAGGGTTTGCTCTTTCTCTATCTTTCTTTGCATGTCCCCAACAAGTTCAGGATATAAAGAGTTAGGGCTTGAACTTGTCAAACCTTTGTAAGACCAACCTCACAAATCCCAACAACCTCCCATGGTGGATGAAAAGAAAGATGAGGGGGAAGGAGATCCTATCAAAATCTTGCTCGAAGAGGCCCTCGAGCGACAAAAGAACGTGATGATCGACAACTTTGCCCAGATCCTTAAGCAGCTACCCAGGGGCGACACATCTACTTCCAGCAGCTACTTTGGAAGTGCCACACCCTTTAAGGTACAAGCTAACTTTGACATTCTCATATTTGAGGGTCATATAAATGCACACACCATATATAAATGGTTAAATCTGCTAGAAGGGTATTTTTCTATTCATGATTTTTCCGGCTGGGAAAATATTACTTTTGCTCTTCTCAAATCCGCCCGCCACGTGAAGGATTGCTGGAAAACCTACTGCAAGTAGAAGGATGAGAGTATGACCTCACTATTTTCGGCCGCACCCACTTGGAATTTATTCCAAACTGTCATCAACGAGCAATACTACCCTTTCATAAGCTATAAGGATCAATACATAAAATGGACCATGCTGCGATAGGGAAGGGATGAAGATGTGCCGCAGTTTACCAATATTTTCCATACACTTTGAATAAAGTTGGGTATCAAGTATTTAGAGTAGCATTTGGTACTCAAATACTGTGGCTGCTTGCATAAGTACATCCAGGAAGAAATAGAATTCTTGAATGTCTCCTCTCTCGGCACGACATACCGATATGTTGTCAAGATCAAGCAAAATTTTAAATAGAAGAAGTGAGACTTTGGATCTGTGAATCTGAAGCAAGGGAAAGGTGCCCCCAAGCCACAGAACAAAGGATAAAGCCAAGGTGGGGCAACCCAAGACAATCTGCCAAAGCTGCAAGAAAAGAATAGCATTGTGAAGCCAAAAAAGGACACAGGAAAGTGGTGTGAATTCCATAAGAGCTCCACTCACAACACAAGTGAGTGTCGGGCCAACCAATCATTGGTGGTCGAGCTAAGGGTTTCAGAATTAGATGCATGTTCTAAAACTAAGTCATGACCCAACAAGGGGAATAAAAAAGGGAAGCAGATTATCGATGTAGAGCCCAATAACACCATTGCCACCACAAAGATCCAAAAGGAGGAACCTGAATATCCAGAGGAGGAGGAGCATCTCTTCCACTCCCAGATGTGGGTAAAGGGCTCCCTGCTATAGTTTATTGTCGATAGTAGGAGACAAAAGAACCTCATTTCAATAGATTTCATGAAGCAGTTGGGCTTACCAACCACAACACATCCACAACCGTACACCATCGGGTGGCTACACCAAGGATGAGATCTTCGCATGAGTCAACAGTGTTGCCTTCCATACAACATCAAGCCCTTCACAGATGAGGTATTGTGTGACGTTGCTCCCCTTGATGTTTGTGATGTATTATTAGGACAACCATACTTGTGGAAGCGACATGCTAAGTATGAATCAAGGCCTCGTGCTGTTATTGTTACTTTGGGAAATAAGTTGTACAGGATATCGGAGGTAACACTGCATATTGCCATCTCTTTCCTTACCAAAAAACAATGCAGTAAGCTCATTTCCAAAATGAGGAAAATTTTTTTCCTGATGATATGCCGTCAAGGAAAGAAGAAGATTGTCGTCATGACCTCCAGACAGGGCCCCTCCACACAGCAACTAGTGATGGATAAGGTCGTGGAGGAGTACGAGGACATATTCACCTTCCCCGTAGGGGTTCCTCTGCACTGTCAAGTCAAGCACTCCATCAATTTGATCGAAGGTGTGCCGGTGCCCAATGGACCAATTTATTGGCACTCCATTTTTGAGAATGATGAAATCAAGAAGTAGATTCAGGAGCTGCTGCAAAATGGTCACATCTGTTGGGTTGTGTTATATTCTCTCCACAACTAGCCCATGTAGTTAACCGGGGGGTTAGAGGGAAGGTGGAGCCCCCCCCCTTTCGTTGCACCGATTGCGTAGCGGAGAGGTCACAGGGGGTTTGAGGTGTGTAGGTAACCCCACTCTATGGGGTCCAGGGAAGCACCCCATAATTTTTTTTTTGGACCCTATATTAGGTTGGGTGGACCTACCTATGGTTTTGTGCATGGTTTTCACACATGCTTTTGGACGCGATGGTTTTCAGTCCATGGTATTGGATGCTTCGGTATGTATAAATATATATGGTAACACTGAAAGGAACAATAATAAAAAATCAAGCTGGTAGATCTGATTTTGGGATCCAGGGGAAAATCTATTTGTATATGTTTTTTATGTGTTATGCTCTCGCATTGTTTATTTTATGTGTTTTAGAATTCGTATGCATGTAATTTTTGTACGGGGTTAAAACATACATTTGGTATCAGAGTTATTTTGGCTTCAAGGGGATGCCTTTGTTACTAAGGGGTTTCAATCAGGCCTGTGATAGACCCTGTTTAGTGGGAGATCTCCGAGATTGATTATGGTGGTGAAAGAAGATGGCGAGTAGTGGAAAGATAGAGATCGAGAAATTTAATGGTCAGAGCTTTGAGTTGTGGAAACTCAGGATGGAGGATATTTTGGTGGATAAAGATCAGTGGATTGTGGTAGATCTGGGTACTAAACGAACGGGAGTGTCTGATGAATAAAGGAAGAATTTGGATCTGAAGGCAAAGAGAAAAATACGATTATGTGTCTTAGATTCAATATTGCTGAATGTATCAGGTGAAGCTACGATGAAGACTTTGTGGAACAAGTTAGGGACTTTGTACCAATATAAGTCTCTGGTGAATAAACTGTTCCTGTGGAAAAAGTTGTATAACCTGAGGATGAAAGATGGAGACTCAGTGACAGAGCATCTGAA